>BQNB010068836.1:4539-18577 GCA_026074375.1 Tanacetum coccineum
AAAAGATATATGCAAATAATAATATTTTTCTTTGATCATTAACTATGTTTAATAATGCCATATTCATACCTTAAGTGATTTGTCGACGTCAAGTAAACTTTCGACTACATAACTTGTTTACGTAAACTTTTACGTAGTATGACATTATATTTGTTATTATCAAAACATGAAGATCATTAAATATAAATATCATTTTTGCGTGAATATTTGTATTAACACGATCTCAATTTTTAAATCTTTAGAGACATCTTTCTGATATGTCCTAGAGTTCATGGTCAAAACTTTGATGAACTTCCCACTGATGAAGATATTGTATCTTTCTTCAAAGAACTTGGTCATACTGGGGAAATAAAGACAATCACCGATATTGTTGTTGATCAAATGCATCAACCTTAGAGAACTTTTGCCACCATCATCAACCGAAGTCTATCTGGAAAGACAACTGGCCTTGACAAGCTTTGTCTTTCTAGAGCACAGACCCTTTGGGGAATGTACTATAAGAAAAATGTGGACTATGTTGAACTACTTTGGGAAGATTTCACTTACCAGATCGACAACAGAGGTCACAAAAAGCAAGACAAGATTTACTACCCTCGTTTCACCAAAGTTGTCATTCACCACTTCCTTACTAAAGACAAGACAATCTCCAAGAGAAAGAACATTGGATGCATACCTCCAGAGATGACTATCTGATAAACACTTTGAGATTCGTCTCTAAAAAGGAAGAATCTCAAATTTATGGAGCTTGACTTCCTAAGTCTATGACAAGTCGTGAGATGCGGGAAACTAAGGCTTACAAGACTTACCTTTGCTATTCTACAGGAGTTGCACCTCCTAAGAAGGCATGAAAGTTCAAGAAGCCTGCTTCTCCTAAACTCTCTATTGTCCTAGCTTCACCTGATAAACCCATAAGGAAGTCAAAGAGAGTTAAGAGGCCTACCAAGAAGTCTTCTGATGCACCAACTGCAGGTGTTGTCATTAGAGAAACTCCTGTGAAGTCTTTGTCTAAGAAGAAGCAAAAGATGACTGTTGAGAAACGCAAAGGAATTGATTTGCTCTCTGAGGTGGCATTAACTGAAGAAGCTCAGTATGAAGAAGTTGGTGCTTATTTGAGCTTATTGGTTACGGCTTAATTTTTCTTGTTTCAATCGTTTCATTTGTTTTAACTTTCTAAAACAAAAATCTTAACTTTCATTTGTTTTAACTAAAATCGTTTCATTTGTTTTGCATGTGGGTCAAAACAGTTTTTTACCAATCAAAACATTTTTGCAAACAGAATTACATATAACCACACACAACATTTGTTTTGATTTGTTTTGTCGTCTAGGACATCTCTTTTTTCTATCACCTTTGTTGTCGTTTTCGTATTTCATTTTTTTCACGTTTGAGTATTAGCTTCATCGTCCTCAAGTCGTTAACAGCTTATTCGGAGTTCTTTTTGTAGCTTATTGTCGAAGATTATTTGTGCTTATTATGTTGGCTTATCATGTTTTTGGGTAGCTTATTGTGTGTCATCAAGGTTCAAGTCAAGCTCGAAACAGCTTAGTTGGTATTTTTCTTGGGTTAAAATCCTTCATAGTTTTTTTTTACAGTTTGAGTTTTCGTGGCTTCTTTCCATCTTTATTCAGCTTATTTCAAGCTTATTCAGGGTCACGTTTCCTTTCATTTAAGCTTATTTTTCTCTTAAAAAGCTAGGCTCTTTCTTGTGTCAAAAATCACGTTTAACTTAAGGGATATAACTTCTTGTTGAATATTACTGGTAGCTTATTACCTTGTTTTCGTGGCTTATTTGAGGTTTAATAGTGCTTATTCAAATCGTGTTCTTCATTGCGATTTGAGGAGGATTCTTGATTGTGGTTTGTCAAGTATTTAGATGATTAGTTTAAGTTGAAAACGACTTGTGGTCCTTGTTTTAGTCTTGTAGTAGTTTTTGGCAACAGTACACTGCGTTTTGACAAATGGTCCCCCCTAAGAACTGCATTTTGGTGTTGCGTTTTGATCACTGAAGACCAATTATCAAGTAAAGAGAAACGTTATGCTGCCCAAATCTCAAGAAACATTGCGTTTTGTCTAGTTCAAGATTGCGTTTTGTTTCTGTTGCGATTTGTCTCAAGTTCACGCCTGCGTTTTGTCTTGGAAATCTTGCGGTTTGCCTTAAAGTGGACTCATTGCGTTTTGTCTAAGACACCAGACTGCGTTTTGACTAGCAAGAAAAGGATTGCGTTTTGTTGGGTGAACAATACCACATCATAGGCAGTCAATACGTTTAAGAAATAATGAGGACGAGTTATACGTTAACAAACTAGGGCGATTTATTCAACACGAAAAACAACTAAACGATTTATACTAAAGCATATTAAGAACAACGTGCTCATTCGTACTCATTCGTGTTGTTCCGGTTTTTCGGGTTCGTGTTTCAGTTATCCACGGGACTTCTAACTTATACCATCGTGATCGTGAACTCGTTTCGATCAACGTGGTATATTTGCTTTTCACCGACGATCACCGTAGCATTCCGCGAGAAAGAAACAATACTCGTTCCATTTTCTAATTTTTTATAACGAAGAAGAAAGTCAAAAATGGAGGGAACGTTTTTTTGTTATTGTTATTAATTAAAATTGGAACTTTGCATTTTCAGCCCCTGGACTTTGTAACCAATTCTCCATTCATCCATTGTTTGATTAATAACCCTCTTTGTTAAAACATTATTACACCGTTTGTCCTTATTCCTTTAAAACAGCCGGTTAGTCCTCCAAAGGGAACTGTTATTGCACCGTTTGTCCCTACATTCACAATAAACAACCGTTAAGCATATAACTTGGATTTCTATTGCACCGATAGTCCTTGTTTGTGTTTTAATCAACCGTTAATCATTTTAACTTGACAGAGGAGTAACCGTTCATCCTTTTAGCTCATCAATCGTTAACAAAAGTTCAAGTTCTTCATTTACAACAACGATTTCACCTAAAACGATCCATAACAATTATCATTTCACGGTTTCTTCTTGATTTTGTAAAATCCCGTAAAAGTTTATTCTTTTCTCGGTTTAAATCATAGATTTGTAAAATCCCGTGAAGGATAATTTCTTTCTCAAAACCACAACAAAATCACTTAATCTACTTAAGATCCTTAATTTCACACATTGAATTAGAATGGAATCTTCAAATTCAAATTCAAAAGAGAGAGAGCTGCAACTGACGCAACGTCTCGTAAAACAACGGCACTCCCACTGCATGGCATGGTTTGAACAGCTCGAGACACATCTTCGTGATCTCTATCTCAATAGTTCGTCTCATGCTATTGATGCATTTAAACCGGCATTTCACTCATTCTTCGGTGAAGAGCATCAGACTTTCAGATTGAAGATGTTCCATAATCTGGATCAGTTAAGACTACAACTTGAAAGAGAGAATCTTCTTGAGGTTAATGCAAAGACTTGTCTTGAAGAACTCCGAACACAGTTCAAGGAATTTCTTGCCTCAAAAGGGGTAAATTCATCGGATCATCTGAATCAACGTTGGCAACAAGATTTCGAAGAATACATGCTCTGCAAACCTGATACTTACAGACGTGATTTACTCGAGAACATGGATACACTTGATGCAGTCATTCATAGAGCTGTAAATACATATGGTATATTACAACTACAGTCACAAGATGTCAGAACAATCCGGTTTAATGCAAGTGGATGATCAGTTTGAGTATCTCAAAAAAGCAGTTGGATAAGAGTTGAATTCAACAATTTGCATCATGCAAAATCAGTGAATGAAACTCAATTACAACATCACGAGAGTTTGGTCACTAAGTGTACAACATTGGAGGCTAATTTGAGCATGGACGTTAAAGCATTGCATGCTGATTTGGTTGTCATGGAAAGCAAGGGGGCAGAATATGGAAAGCATGATACAAGCAGCAGTTCAGGGAATTATATCACACATGCTGTGGATGCAGATATCAGACCAGTAAATGACCAAGTACCACTTGCTGAGGTATAATTGACTACTCAACATAATGTCATTGCTAACGAACAACAGCATACTGATCAATCTGAACCCAGTTATGACACATATCTGTTAGAAAAGGTTGATAGAAATACCACTCCTGATTCAATAAATATGAGTCATAGGGGATGAGAGATTGACCAGGATGCTGAACATGATCAAGTAAAAAGCCCATTGCTTAAGGCTGAGTTTCTCAAAAGGAATGATATGGTTGAAAAAGAAGTTTATAATAAACTTTCAAACAGATTTTTACAACTTGAGAAACATTGTATTTCACTTGAAATTTCAATTCAACAAAAGGAAGAAAGTTTTCAAAGTAACAAACCATGTAAGAATCAGGATGCACCTGAATTTCATAAATTTTTTGAGATAAATGAATTGAAAGCTCACCTAGAAGCCAAAAACACAACAATCAGCAACTTAAAGAAACAAATTAAAAATGTGAATGAAAAAAGTAATGAAGCCAAGGTTAAACAAAGACATTGATGTAATTGAAAACAATTTACCATCGAAATTGGAACATAACGTGGCTAAATTACTTAAGGAAAAATGAGCATTTAAAACAGACTTACAAAGAACTTTATGATTCTATAAAAAAACAAACTCAGATAAAAGATCATAATGACTCACTGAAGGGGTTGAAGAATGAAAAAGAAATGTAAGGTTAAAAGTGATAAGAGAACGAACGCCTCTATACCACTTAGGCAGAAAACCGGGTAACCAAATTGCCTGTAAAATCCACAATGATGATTGCTGACATTAAAAAGACTGACTCATGAGACCTTAGGTGGATGCATACACAACCCTCCCTAGCCACTCAAAATCTCTAAAATTTCTGTTCATGTCTCACGGAGACTTAAACACGTTATTTATTGACTTTTCACTCGAGTTATTGATATGAAAAGGTGCAGTCGCTCCGCCTCCCGATTCAATAAACCAAAACGCACAATTGAGTCTAGAGCCAAGAGATCATTAATTAATCTCATTAGGACACTATTCCATATTACTTGCTCTTCACATAATGTGAAAACAAGGGTTATCATAAGAGTCCTACGCATTATCCTTGTGGTATTGCCAGAACATCCGAGTGATACGAAGGTATTCACAGTGAAGATGGAAATCCTGCTAGAGCCAACATCAAACAAGCTCTAGGTAGGTGACTTGTGAGATCCTAAATGGATCAAACTTGTGACACTGGGCATCAATTCGGTCCAGATTATGAACTGACGGAGGATGAATTTTGATAAAAGCTTAAAACTCTCGAGTGTTAACAAAAAATGTTTTATTAGTGACACGTCGATTGATTTTCAAATCAATTTTCTCTTCAATCAGTAAGATAGTAACTAACTGATTCACTCTTACCGTTCTAATAGTAGCAATACTATTAGTGAGGTAGCCTGCTTTGAGGTGTTCCGGTAAGAAGAACTAGCAAGTACAGTGAATCTAATGCATCTGCGTTAGAGGATCTAACACTTTGAGCTGGAAACCCTGTCAAGGAGGTTCTTATAATGAATCTCATGACACAAGAATACAGTAATTTATATTGTAAAAAATGGTCCTCACGGAACCGGAGGTTAATGCAACCGAACTCTGACGAATGACAAAGCCATATTCATCACCAAGCTTTATTGCTAACTGTTTTATTTCAGGATTACATAGAAATGGAGATGCAGATACCTCGTTCCAGCATAGTCAAGTTCATAGCCACATGCTCATACTCAAGACTCAATGACTTTAAAACATCAAGAAAGAATGACCCAAAGCTTCCGCTAACTCTGATATCAAATTCTTCTTTAGTAAACAACACACCTCTTTGTCAAAGTGATGAGTTCTGAATTGATGAAGAATTACTGAAATAAAGTCAAGCTTGTCAAGATTGCACCAAGTATGAGCATGTTGGTCACGAAAGTCACAAGTCACATAAGATGGCGAAATTTCACAAGATGATGATAAGTGATTAAAATTTGGCTGATGATTCAACGTAAAGCTCTAAGCACACATACATTGCAAATCTTAAAGAAACAAGCTCAAGCCAAAAGTCAAAGATCACTACATAAAGATGGAAGACAAAGACACATATTACCACAAAAGGACTCAAGATCAAGAAAACGAAGCTTCAACGATTAATGATCTAAGGTCACAAAGAGGATTCCTTTTTGATCAATCCTTAGGGGGAGATGGTTAGAAATACATAAAGTGTGATCCATTTATGATGATCTCATTGATCGTCCCTTAGGGGGAGATTGTTTGGAATTTAGTTTTTTATGTGAAGTGACGTCATTATCGTTCTCAGAGACTTTGTATTTGTTAGACAATTTTCTGTAATAGATAGGAAGCTAACAGGGCAGTCTTATGAATAGCCTAAGAAAGCGTGGTTAGCCCACAACCTTGTTAAACTATAGTAAACCTCTCCACACATGGAGGATGGTGTTGGTTGAATTATTTCATCATACTCTTTTGTATGTTTTCTCCATCCATCTCGCTCTCTCTTAACTTTCTCTATCTAGTTCATATTTATGTGAAAAATAAGAACCTACATTTCCTAAATCTATGACAAGTCCTGAGATGCAGGAAACCAAAGCTTACAAGAGTTATCTTGGGTATGCTACAGGAGCTACACCTCCAAAGAAGGCATGAAAGTTCAAGAAACCTGCTTCTCCCAAACTCACTATTGTCCCAGTTTCACCTGAAGAACCTACGAGGAAGTCAAAGAGAGTTAAGAGACCAGCAAAGAAGTCTACTAATGCGTCAACAAGAGGTGTTGTCATTAGAGAAACTCCTTTGATGTCATTGACTAAGATGAAGGAAAAAATGACTGTTGAGAAGCGCAAAGGAATTGATTTGCTCTTTGAAGTGGCATTAACTGAAGAAGCTCAGTATGAAGAAGTTCGTAAGAAGAGTTTGAGGGACTTTCACAAGACTCATCCAAGTGGTTCTGCTACTGTTACCAAAATTGCTCCAAGTGCTGCAAAAATTAAACCTTCTGTCACAAATGAAGGAACTGGTGCAAAACCAGGGGTTCCCGATGTGACTGAAGAAGAATCAACTAAAAGTGAAGCTGAATCTTAGGGAAGGGATGAAGATGACAGCAATAATGATCGTGACTCAAGAAGTGAAGGTAGTGATCAAGAGAGTGACAGTGGTGATGACAATACCTAGTCTGACAATGAAAAAGGGTCAGATTCCAAGCATGAACATGAAATTGATGCGGATTGAAATGGACTTCAAATCTGATCAAGAGGAGAATGAAGAAGATTTTGAAGATGATGAAGAGGAAAAGGATGATGAGTTTGTTAAAACCCTGTCCAACTCTACCGATGATGAAGATGAAACCAATGTTGAAGATAAAGATGAAGGTGATGAGGATAAAGGAATGGATTATACTACCAATCAGTTCGACGATGATGTGAATGTAAGGCTGAATGAACCAGTTAATACTGATGAAGGGTTAATTCAAAAGGAGGGTGCCGATGCTAAAATGATTAATGTCCAGCAAGGGAATGAAAATCTAGAGACCACACTCAATCAAGTCATAGAAGATGCTCATGTGACACTTTCTACTGTCACAAAGAAGACTAAAGTTCCAGTTACTAGCTCTTCTCACTCATCCGACTTGGCATCTAAATTCCTAAATTTCTTAGATATTCCCCACACAGATGCAGAAATCGTTTCTCCAATGGATGTTCATGTCCATCATGAGGTACCAAGCAATCAAACACCTACACTTCTTACAGTACCTGTTTCGGTTATCACTGAATCTTCACCTATATTCACCACCATCATCCCACAATCATTACCATCCTTTACTCCTCCACCGCAACAATCAACACCAACTCCACCACCAACAACTGAAGCAACAAATCCTCTATCTACACTTCTAAATTTTGCATCCGTCTTCCAATTCAACAACAGAGTCACAACATTGGAAAAAGAAGTTGCTGAACTCAAAAAGAATGATCCTCTCAACACTCAAGTGACTGCTCTAGTTGATGAACATCTAGACTCAAGACTAGGAGCCACCAGAGACGAATTCATGAGCTACCTTTCGGCATCAATCACTGCTAGGATCACAGAGCAAGTCAAGAGTCAACTGCCTCAGATTCTGCCAAAGGAAGTGTCTAACTTTGCTCCTCCGGTGATCAAAAGCATGGTTACTGAGTCACTTGAGCATGCGGTTCTAGCCAAGGAGTCTTCACAACCAAAGTCTACATATGAGGCTGCTGCTTCGCTTACTGAATTTGAGTTAAAGAAGATTCTTATTGACAAAATGGATGAAAGTCAATCATATCTGACAGCTACTGAACACAGAGAATGCTATGATGGATTGATCAAGTCTTACGATCTCGACAAGAGTCTCTTCTCAACTTATGATAAAGTGTATTCGTTGAAGAGAAGCCGAAAAGATAAAGATAAAGATGAAGACCCTTCCGCTGGATCAGACCGAGGGTTGAAGAAGAGGAAGACTAGCAAGGATGCAGAACCAACAAAAGGTCCAAAAGCTAAAGAATCACAGTCTGGCTCATCCAAAGGCACCAAGTCTCAATCAAAATCTTCTAGAAAGTCTGTTCAGTCAGAGGAACCAGAGTTTGAGGTTGCAGATTCTGATATGCCACAAGATCAAGAAGAGAATCTGGGTAATGATGATGAAGAACCCAAGAGAAAGGTTGCATCTAAACGTGACTGGTTTACCAAACCTAAACAACCTAAAGATCCTACAGATCCTGATTGGAATGCTGGCAAGACTCCTCAACAAGGACCAACTCAAAGCTGGTTAATGACCCTTACATCTTCAGTTGATAAACCATTAAAAACCTTTGATGAGTTGAATAGTACTCCTATTGACTTCTCTGCATACATCATGAATGCCTACTAGAAGATCAACCATATCTAACTCAGGAAACCCTGTTAGGGCCAGCATTCAAACTTCTCAAAGGCACACGTACCAATTTTACTGAGTTGGAATATGAATTTGAAGAATGTTACAAAGCTTTATCGAAGAAAGTTGATTGGGACAACCCATAAGGTGGTGATTATCCGTTTGATCTTACCAACCCCCCCCCTTTAGTCATGAATGGGAATCGTCAAATGGTACCGGTTGACTACTTCTTCAACAACGATCTCAAGTTATAGCAAGGAGGAATTTCGACTATGACCTTATATGACGTCCATACCGAAGATAACGGCCGCAACAATATGATCTTCCAAGCATTGAAGACATGGATCCAAACATTTAGAGTCTCGTTAAAGTCACCTATGATAAACATGCACTTTGGGGTATTTCACATTGGAGAGATCAACGTAAGACCTTCTATGGGTATGCACGAGGCTTGGAATCCACTCATGATGTGTACTCTACCAAACGTATTCTGGCAGTGACTCGGGTCGAGGTAATGAGAAAACATGGGTATGGGTACTTGAGAGAGATTGAAGTACGAAGAGCCAATAATGACCTTTACACATTCAAGGAAGGCGACTTCTCAAGACTTCGTATAAATGACATCGAGGACATACTGATCCTTATTATTCAGAAAAGGCTCACTAATCTCTCGGGCGATGATGTTTAAGACTTTGCTATAGCACTACGAATGTTCACCAGAAACATGGTTATTCAAAAGAGAGTCGAAAGTTACCAGAAGAAGATCAATGTTGCCAAGCCTAAAACTACAAGACCCGACCTCAGGGAAAAAGGACCCATTACAATACCATATCAAGGACCCTCAAAGGATTTCATTTATGTGCACCCAAGGGAGAAACAGGTTGATTGTCCAAATGAAAATCTCTACAAGTTTAGCTGAATGACACATTAACAAGGTGTCGCAATTTCGCTTAATGATATTACTAAGAATATCCGAATGGAGTACCTGCCACAGAGAATATAGAGTTCATTGGAAAAGAAAAGAGCTCATATCATGATCAAGTCTATTGACAAGCAGCTGAAGGAAAGAAGGATGATGAGGAGCTTTAAAAAGTTTGTTGGTGGGAGACACTACAGAACTGACCTCCGGCTACTTCAACGAATAATATGACTTCGTCAAATTGTGTTCGTTATTATAAGGTCATTTCGTATATTTATAAACATTATGAATATGCATAATGTAGTGTAGACTTTATGGTGATAATAAGGAGTGCTCGAGTATAAAGTTTTTCAAGAATTTCTTAGTAAATTCAAAAATTTTCAAATTATTGTACTCAGCACTGTCTTATATACCCTCATAATTTGAGAGGGAACATTAAAATGTTCCAATAATAAGCCTATTAATAATTGGATATTTTTTCCCTGAAACCATGAGTATTTGAATCAATTGATATCCAAAATATCAAGAGATTTGATATTTTTGATAAGGGGAGAAAATGTTGATAAAAAATATATGATAAAGATGTGGAATTATAAGATCTTTAGTGTATGCTCACCATATATGTGACTAAACTCTTTCGATAAATCATGCAATATGAAGGGGAGCTAGGGTTACCGTGTTGGCTGAAATGTGGAAGTACTAAAGACCGACCATTTTTAATTTATGTTTATTAGAGTTTGTAAGCGTGGTTAGGTATGGTATTCGTTCCATGATTAGCAGAACAGGGAGTGATCTATCCTAGGAAAAACATTCGCACTAGATAGTGTAGAGGTCCTTAGGTATGATGATAAAAGGAGTAAAAGTGAGTAAAAGGGAAGAGTGCGGACTGAGACGTAGCTAGTACTGGAACAAACCCAACAAGGTACTAGTCATGAAGTCTCGATAAGCACTGAAGGGGTTGAAGAATTAAAAAGGAAAGTTAAGTAAAGGGTAAAAAAGAAAGAAGCCATCCTTACACTTAGGTAGAAACCGGGTCAATACATCTACTGTCAAGAATCACAAAGATGATTGCTAACATTGAAGACTGACATCATGGACCCAGTGATGCAATGCACAACCCTCCCTAGCCACTCAGAATCTCTAAAAAGATTTCTGTTTTATTTCTCATGGAGATTACACACATTTCTATCAACTTTCTCACTCCTTGTTATTGAAAAAGGTGTCGTTGCTCCAGCCTCCAATTCTAAAACAAATGTGCACTATTGAGTCTAGAACCAAAAGAGATCATCCATAAATCTCATTAAGACACTTATCCAAAATATGCTTGCTAATTCACACAATGTGAAAACAATAAATATATATCAAGAGTCCTACGCATTATCCTTGTAATTTTTGCCAGAAAATCTGAGTGTACTTAAGTATTCACAATGAAGATGGAATCCTGCTTGAGCCAACATCATACAAGTATTGGTAGGTGATTTAGTGTGATCTTATGGATTTCAAAACTTTAAATATGGAATATCGATTCGGTCCAGCTTATGAATTGACGAATGAATTTTGAAAAAGATAAAACTGTTGGTGTGTCATAAAAACCGTTTGCATTTTGACACACCGACTGATTTTCTAAATCGATTTTCAATCTTATGTCCATGGGAAGCCTCACAAGGGTATCTGGACATAGGAAAGTTGAACATGAATTGACGGCTTAATCGGGAAGATAGTAACTTACCGGTTCACTCTTACCGTGTTGTCTGCTTTGAGACGCTCCGGTAATGAGAATGGCTAGTGCAGCTGCGAAACCCTGTCAAGGAGATTCTTCAGAATTCTACCTGATCACAGGCAGTATTTATACTAAGTAACGGGGAACCGTGGTTGTTACAACCGTATTTGACGAAGTGACAAAGCCACTTTCGTCCATATATGTTGTTTATCACTAACCCATTTATGCAGATTTCCTGACGGTGGTAGCAGTTTCCCGATGACAAGTCGAAGCCAATACCACATGCTCATACTCGACCGACATATATAAAGACATCATGAAAGCTCAAGTACATGTTTTAAGACTTCCGCTACTCTGATACCGTACGTCTTTCTTGAAGTGACAAAGTGTTAAAGTCAAAGAATCTCAAAGAAGTTCCCGTCACTCTGACACCGAATGACTTTCTCGAAGTGATGAAGTGTTATAGTTAAAGATTTTCAAGAAAGATGTCTTATTCAAGCTTTCAAGAACAAGTATGAGACATGGTTGGTCTAAAGGCAAAGATACACAAGACGACATTAATGTCTCAAGATGATGAAAGAGTATTATGCTTGGTTATTGATCTCAAGAAGCTCAAGTTCATCTACATGTCAAGCTAATGGAACAAGCTCAAGCCTAAAGTCAATGGATTCACTACAACATATCCACAAGAGGGAATAAAGAAAATAAATCTCGCGGAACACAAGACTAAAGTCAAAGCATAGTATGCTAGGTTTAAGTTTTTTGTAAATTTGAGTGACCTCCCTTAGGGGGAGATTGTTAGGAATACGAAAAGTATCGGTCATTCCATTAATATGATTAGATAGCTCGATAAAGTAATATTTGGAAAATTCGGAAGGCTAGTTAGTCCAAGGGCCATTAGATAAAGCCCACGAAAGCCAAGCTGTTGGAACACAAAAGTGTCAGTCACTTTCATAGATAACTATAGTTAGCTCGTTAAGTTAATTTTTGGAAACTTACTAGGCTAGTTAGCTAAAAGCCCATGGATAAACCCATGAAGGCCCAAGCCCATGATCCATTGTAAGTATATAAACACCTCTCCATGCCTTGGAGAGGTGGTTGGTTGTTTATTTTTCACACATAATACATTTTCTATCTTATGTTCCAACCCTTTCTCTTACTAAAACAACCTCTTTCCCTCTCATCAAGTATGTTAGATTAGTATACAATTGGTATCAAGAGCCATGGAGTGGTGTGTTTAGATATTGTGTTTGTTAAAGTTTTTCGTGTAGTTTTCTTTTAATACCATTCGTTGTGTATTTTTGATTTTTTCTTGTTTTCTAAGCTTTTATTCCACACTAAAAGATCATCTACATAGGTAGCTTTGATCTAGTATCCTTGGATATAGGTGTGTGTGCTTAGATTCATAGAAAAATCTCTTATTTTGTGTCATTTGGGTTTGTTAGCTTTATAAAGGTCAAAATCTTGATTTTAAATTTTTCGGCTTAAAAACCTTAAAGTTTTCATTTTTCTTGTCCCTATAGGCTTAGTAACACTTTTGGTACAAAAATTTTTGGAAAACAATCGTGAAAAACATGTTTTTTAGTTTTGAAAAAGAGTGGGGTTTCGTGTGAAAGTACGATCTAGTCATTTTGAGTGTCAAGCGATCTAGTCATTTATGTGTGAACTGAACTATATTTACTATTTTTTTTTTTTTTTTTAATTTAGGGTCAATCTCGATTAGTCTATTTCATGTTGTATTTGTGAGGCCAAACTACGTATTTTTAGTGATGAGGAAACGCTCTAGTTCATTTTCAGTGAGTACCGATCTAGTTATTTTTCTGTGCGAAAAAGGAACCGATTAGTTCATTTTTCAATGAGTACCAATCTAGTCTATTTTCGTGTGAAATCCGAACTAGTTATATTTTAGGGTCAACCGATCTAGTCTATTTCAGTGTGAACGTGTGAACCGAACTAGTCACTATTAGTGTGAACCGAACTAGTCTATTTCGAGTGTGAACCGAACTAGTCCTTTCCAATGATAACCGATATAGTCTTCAGTAGTGATAACCAAACTAGTCAAGTTTAATAGAAACCGAACAACTTAAATTTCCAAATTATACGGTTTATTTCTTTAACTTGTAAAATCCTGTGAAACATTAACTTGTTTTCCCGGTTTTGTCAAGAATTGTAAAATCCCGTGTATTTTCAAGAATTAAAACACTTAAAAGACAACTTAATCAAACACAATTTCTTTCTACCACCGTTCGATCCGACAATAATCTTTTAACATACAAATTTCTCAGTGACGACTCTTACTGACAAAGCAATTCTTTCGGGTGCCGAAAATCGTCCACCTATGTTGGAAAAATATATGTATGATTCTTGGAAAAGGAGAATATAGCTATACATGATGAATAGACAACATGGACGAATGATCATTGAATCCGTTGAAAATGGTCCACTCATCTGGCCTTCAATTGAGGAAAATGGAGTGACAAGACCAAAGAGATATTCTGAGTTATTTGCTACGAAAGCAATTT
>BQNB010068837.1:4205-31357 GCA_026074375.1 Tanacetum coccineum
TGGGTTGGAGGGAAACATGCGTGCGTGGATTTGACTGGGTTTCTCCTCTCGTAGGGTTAAGTAGTAGGGGTTTTACAGCAAGTCAGGCAGGCTACTTTGAAAGCCGCCTCTGGCAAAGTGACAAAACAACACGTGTTTATTCCATTTGCGTTTGATACCTTTGGTTTCCTTGCACCGGAGGCGGTGGAGCTACTCAGCCGAGTTCAACGGGTTATGCATAGCAATGTTATGACACCTAGATCAATGGATGTGGTTTTTAAAAGTATTGGCTTTGCAGTCCAAAAAAGGCTAGCGACGCAGCTTGTTGCCCGTTTGCCTTCCACCACTATGTAAATCCAATTATATTTTATAACTCTTTAATAACATCGAATAGTATAAAATATATTACAGGAAGTTTAGATTTAGATGAATGTATTCATGCTCGAAATAAGAGCTATACGATTTGATGCTAGTAAGACTTGTGAGAGTGAATCACATCATTGACTTGCATAAATAATTTTTTTATATATCCTATATATTTAAAAGTGTAAAGCTATATGTTAAAAAAAACCTTTTTTCACATAAATATATATTAAAATTTTCTGATAACGATATTTAGCTATGATAGATATAAACATTTTATATTTTTCTGAGTGATCTTATTATTATTATTTTACTCTAATTTATACAATGTTTTATCATATATAAAGATTAATGAAAGTTGCAAAAGTATACAAGTAATTTATTACAGTATATTATGTTATATTACATATATACTACATTATATTATATCGTATTACTAGTATGTTGTTTTTCTCATATAGTGATTGTCTGTTCACAAAAAACATAGATAATTTAACCAACAGACATAATTATTACATTTAAATATTGATAGTTTATTTTTAGTTATTTAATATATTTTTCAAATTTTGTAATAATAAATTTCAAATAAAAGTAATGTGGTAAAAGTAATTTCGGTAGCGAATATAAAAACGTAAACAACATGAAAAATGAAAGATAAACAATTCAATTGGAACAAAAAAAAACATATCAAAGTTTATCAGACGTTATGTCCTAGTAATGCATAGATTATATTATATAACAATCGGTAAATTGTGAACTCAAGTTTCTAACATATACATTAATTTTTTGCTCGAAAGATGACATGACCAACACATTTTAGTTCAAAGAGACAAAAAGTTTAGTTTTCTTGTTTAAAAGTACTATCGCTTTTCCCATAAACACAAATCAAAGTACCGTATGTGTCTTTATATAGTTATTTCACGTCTTAAAATAAATATTTATTTTAAAAATATCTTTGTATTTTTCTAAACATTTATCATTTTACATTTTTAACTCTTAAGTTTTTTTTCTCACAACAACCATCTTACCAGAATAATAAGTTCGCAAGTATAATTGTTTACCATTATAGATCGTCTTATGCGCGGGTATTATAATTTTAGTTTGTTAAGATCATGATCATCATTATAGGATTTTACGATTTTACGATACTACAAAGCAAAAACGATCCGGATCTTATATAAGATATTTGCAAGCTTAAGATCTTATAAGATATCGATCTTGACCATAGAATCTTAAAATTTAATCTGATCTACTACAAACTAAAAAACTACAGTACAAATTATGGATTTTTTCTGTACAGTATAAAAAACAACATGTTAATTTTCTCTATGATTTCATAATCATAATTTATGACAACATGTAATATTCATATAATAGTGTGTTTATCATATATAATAATTTGTGGATTTGTAGAATATTACAAAGGCTATTAAAAAAATAACATTACAGTATAATCTTAGGATCTCGATTCGATCTTCAATCTCGATCTCGCAAAGACGAAAACGATCATATTGAAAAATACTATGAGAAATATCCAAAAGTAAAAATTCAATTTGGTGACACATGTAAGTAAGTAATAAATGTTTGACAAAAATAGAAAAAACAAAAAGAACATTTAATTAATATTACATCATATATTAAAGTAATAAACAAATAGGTCTGAAGATTGATACAACATCATACACATGCACAATTCAAGCAAAAGTCACACTTGATAAAACCTCACAAAGAAAAAAAAACCAAAGTTTTTGCTTCAGTTTTGTATTAGTTATGAGGAAAGTCTCGTTCAAGCTTTCGAAGAGAGGAACGCGTTACCGTCCGAAACTTAAACCTAATCCGTCTTCGTTAGGTTTCGTAGACGATGAAGTTGATGACGCTACTTCTAGTGTTTTTAAACTTCATCATCATCATCAACTAATTCCAGCTCGTGTTCAATGTGATTATGATTTTTCGAAAAAACGATCGGTATATATATATATATATACATATAACATATCGTTTTTAGTTAATGAATGTGATTGTGTTAATTGTTATGAGTGTAACGGTTTAATTAATTTGTGTTTAATAATTGTTAAATGATTAGGAGGTTAGAATAATTTTATGACTAAAACTGTGTGTCTGTGTTTTATTGTAAATTTTTTTGTTGTCTAAATAATTATCATATTTTAGGGTTTTAAAAGTAGGACTAAAATTGCGTGTCCGTGTTTTATTGGTTTGTTAGAAAAAATTGTCTAAATAATTATCAATTTTTAGGGTTAAAAGTATGACTAAAATTGAGTGTTTGTGTTTTATTGGTTTGTAAAAAATAATTAAGTTGTTGAAACCAATGCATAAATTCTAGGGCTCATAATTATTTATTAGGGCTCACAATAATTCATCTAATAACTATAATGCTTTAAGTTGACTTCTTTTTCTTTTTGGCTGAAGTTATGTGAGTTTATTTAGGTATATGTTATCAGTTTGATTTTTTTTGATGTATAATTAGCTGATCGAAATTGCTATATTTTAAGCTCTTTTGATGTTATACATTGAGAATGTGTGGAAAATAATTACTGTGCTTATTTTGCATACATGAAAAGCTGTATAGAAGTTCATTTGACAGTGATATAAGGTTATATGGTCTCGAAAAATTGATGTTTAGGTTTATGTGATGCGAGATTGAGTTTGTCGAAAGTAAATAGTTGGAGATTTAAGGATTTTAATTCGCTTTAAACCCTAAATCTAGACGGAAGATATCATTTGGATCAGAAGTAATTTATCACAGATTTTGGTTGAGACAGGCATAACAAAAAAATATAGCCCTATATACGCGCGTTTATGAACATAATGTTAATACTATTAACGGCTTCTACGTATTAACAAACTGTGACGTTTTGTTTGATGACGATTACTGTTTTATGTATAGGTTGTTGATCTCACCGAGAATGATGATGACGAAGACATTGAAGAGATTCCAGGTATTTTTGGCTGAAATGTTTACTCACGTAGTAGTTATGTTTCTAAATTTCGGTTTTATGGTTATCAGATGTAGATGTATCCTTTATTCTAAACATCTTCCCGGACGGATATACTATTGACAAGTCTCTTAAGGTTTGTTTCCTTTCATCTTTCTGTCTGTGTTTCAAAACAACGATAAAAAGTGGTTTCGGAAATGGAAAAAATGATAGTACATGCCATTCGTCACTAACTTGTTCTGCACATAATTTTATAGAGTCATGCTGCGCAACAAATTGCCTCAATGTATTATCCGAAGCTTTTGCGCCCATATGATAGGGCATCTCAAAGTCTGTTCACAGTAAGTCTTTATTATCTATAGTTGACGTATACACACGTAACTTCATCATATAGATTTTGTATCTCGTCACTTAATGTTTCTTAGTTATATGAGTGCATATTGTATACTTTAGTGTTCCTTGTTTTAACTACTACTTTTGTACTTGTAGGCCATTAAGTGTTGCCTTAAATACGTGATTGATGTTGTATTCATTTGATAAATCTGTAAAGTTGTTTAGGGGAACCGGCCTCTGAATTAGTTACAGATTATATATCGACTATTGCATGGAGCTATAAATTATGAAGCTAGGCCACGTCATTCTTTAGTATCGTATTCTAAAAATGTGATTTCTTATAGGTGCGTGACAGGCCGAAGGATTCTTCTGAACCAGCTGGAGTATCTATTAATGGTCCTTTTATAGCTGCTATTCCTTCTATTAGAAGAATATCTCTTAGGATGTCGGTGGATAGCATTGTGAGGGATATCCCTCAGATGTCTAAAAGGGATTTTTGGGCATATAGCGAATTACTGGTAAGTATGTAATACTATTCTATTTGATGGATAGAATTATACGAGAATCTGATGTTTCGTGCAACTGAAATGTAGGAAGCGGAGGCCAAGATTTTATTAGCCCTATACCCAAAGCTTGATCTCGACCCCTATCCTAACTTTGACAGACTTTGTAAGAAGCCGACTACTGTAAAGGTAGGTTTTAAAAGTGTACGTCTTAATTGTTTACCATGTTCTCTTTTAACTTCTGTTTTTGACATTTCTTGCAGCTAAATCTTGATTTTCGTGCTATGCGTCGAAAGCGGCTGAGGCAGATGTCTGTACCAGAAAAATCAAATTTGGGGACGGATCCTAATGTTGCAAATCCGGCTACTCAAAATGTTCGTCAAATACCGACAATGCATCAACTTACTCAAGACGTTCGTCAGTTACCGAGAATGGATCAACTTACTCAAAATGTTCGTCAGTTACCGAGAATGGATCAACTTACTCAAAATGTTGGTCAGATGCCGACAATGCATCAACTTACTCAAAATACCTCCATTCCAAAGTTTCCATGGGTATCTCACCAACCGGAAGATCAGTTTGGTGCATCGGGGACTGCATTTAATGCACCCGTAGTTTCTTCTACACATGCCTTGGTGAATTTGAGTTCAGGCAATGATGGCATAAACTTGATTATGTCTGCTTTTGAAGGTGGGAGGGGAAACCAAGACAGGCGTCAGTCATCCTCTATGGCCAATTCAGATCATAGAAATTGGTCAAATCCGCTGTCTTTTGTTGGTAATCAACAGCAAAAGATAGCATCGCATAATGCACTAGGGGCTTCTTCTACACATGCCATGCAGAGTGCAAGCTCAAACCAAGATCGCCAATCATCCTTTATGGCCAATTCAAATAACAGAAATTGGTCAGATCCATTGGCCTTAATTGGTAATCACCAACAGATGACACTGGAAATTCTTGATAATACTCCAGGGACTGCCTTCAATACGCGTAGAAGGTCTTTCGTGTCTGCTTTTGATGGTAGGACGGTAAACCAAGATGGCCAGTCGTCGTTCCCTATGGCCTTTTTAGATGGCCGCAGGAGTCGGTCAAATTCATTGGTTTTTCTTGGCAATCAACAACAACAGCTGGCATCGCACATGCAATATAATCCAGCGCGAACCTCAGTTAATGCATCGGGAGCTTCTTCTTCACATGGCATGATGAATCTGAATTCAAACAACGGTGGTATAAGCTCGTCCTCTTTGGTGAATATGGATAATAGAAATTGGTCAAATCCATTGGCCGATGTTGTTAATCAACACCAACTGATACCATTGCACAACCAAAACACATCAGGGACGACTGCATTTAGTGCACCGGGGGCTTCTTCTACACATGGCATGATTAGTCTGAATTCAAACAATGATGGTAAGACGGGAAACCAAGATGGCCGCTTGTCATCTGTGGCCAATTTGGATAACAGAAATCAGTCAAATCCGTTGGTCTATGTTGGTTATCAACAACCAAAGATAGAGCCATACATGCCAGATCATTCACAACCGTCTGCATTTGGTGTACCAGGAGCTTCTTCTACGCATTCCATGATAGATTTGAGCTCGATTTTGTTTGGTTTGGATGATAAGAGCGGAAATCAAGATGGCCAATCTTCTTTAATGGCCAATGCAGACAACAGAAATCAGTCAAATCCGTTGGCTATCGTTGGCAATCAAGAACAACAGATAGCATCATACATGCAAAATAACACATCATCACAAACTGCCGCTAATGTACCAGGAGGTTCTTCTACACAAGGCACCGTGAGTTTGAGTTCAGATGATGATATTGACATACGGGCAATTTTGTCTGCTTTTGAGGGTAACGACTGTTCCCCTATGGCCAATAATGCAGATAATAATCAGCAACAACAGATAGCCGCAAATCAACAACATGGCATTGTGAGTTCGGGTTCAGACGATGATGATCTATGGTCATTTATGTCTGCCTTTGATAATAAGAGAGGACACCAAGATGGCCAGTCGTCTTCCATGGCCAAGAGGAACCGTTTAAATCCATTGGCTTTCATCGGTAATCAACTGCAACAGATGGCGGGATCATCATCACACATGGATAACAGCAATGCACCTGGGGGAGTGATTCGGCATCCTAATGCTATTGCCCTCACACAAAAGCAATATCCTTACCAAATGCTTGATGCGATTTCTAGTAAACCGAATATAGGGCAGCAAGGAATAAGACACAATATCAAACAAGAGCCACTTGAGATTGGAAGAGACTCTGACCGACTGCATCCAAGTTTTCCACCACAGCTTACAAGATCCACTTTCGTTCAAGCTCCTTGGAACAACAAGAGCCCATCTCCTGTAAATATTACCGTACAAGAGGAACCAAGGGAATTTTCTAGCGGATCAATGGAGATGCAATTTGGAGCCGTGGGATCTTCCCGTAGGAGACAGAAGTCAGTTGGCGCTTCGGTGCCTGCAATTGGTGGCAGACGGCCTATCGAGATTATTACTATAGAGGATGATGAACCTGTTCAGAGAAGATCATCATCACGTCCACCAAAATCAGGTGAATTTTCCAGTGGAGCAACACGAAGGCAGTATAGAGCTGCAGCCAGATCATCATCCGTGCATGCAGTTGGTGGCTCACGATCTTCATCTTCTAATACCAACAACTCAATGCACCCAACACAAATGGCAGCAACTCCGAGATCAAAACCTCTTCCAACGATCCCTATTCTAAGTGGAATTCGGTCTTCTTTTACTATTGGTAATACGAGTGGTCTTTCCAATGATAGCGCTTCTGTTCAGAGAGAGCTTGATAGAAGGACGCAGGATCGATTTACCAAAATAGGGTTGCTTACTGCAAGGTATGGTCTTTTCTTCCGTGTTTTAACCATTTACATGGTAATCTGTTAACGTTGATAAAGATTTAGCTTCTTTTATGTAACGGAAATGAATACAAAAAGAAAATATATAACGAGGTTACAGATAGAAAAAATCTTTTGTTTCTCTTTTCATCATGGCTTCAAATAGGCCTAATACATTTTCTTAATTAGACACGGTTTTAGCAACGAATTGATGGAGATTTTGTTATGAGGAATAATTACACGACAATATATATAACTTCTTATTTCAGGTATAATCTCAACTGCAAAGAGCTCAAGGTTGATGATTACAAGCCAAATAAAAACATTCCCTCCAGTCAGCTGAATCATGCTCTTATAAATAGTAACGATAACGAGACTCTCATAGATGGAACATGTAAAATGCCGTTGTCAATGTCACATGCGGGTGGAAACGTAAACCTTTGCAAGACCAGGATTTTGAAGTTTGTCAAGGAAGCTCATTCTTACCCTGCAGGTTCGATGAATATATAGCCTTGAAAATTGGTATTTAATAAGTTATAACGCCCTTTCTTATCGTTTGTTATTATTCTTTCAGGTAATGAGGAGATACTCGTCCCCAGGTCTGAAACTAAATTGATTTTATCAGAAAGACAAAGTGATGGCACTGTAACAATGCATTATTGCGAGTTTGATGATTATGATCACTCGGCGGAAGAAGAACTTCTTCCTACATTTCCGAATACAGTGAGTTTAAATGTATAATCCTTTTATAATTTAGACTTACGAGACTAATATGTCATATCAAACAGTTATTAGTATTCTGACTTGTGGGTTGACTTGATGAATCAGCATACCGCAGATATGTTTGCAGCGGAGTTCTGCTCGTTGGTATGCCATGATCTTTTCGATAAGTACAAACTGGCTCTTAATTTTACCGCATATGTAAATAATTTTCTTTGTTTGTGTAGATGGAACGTGAATGTTATACTATAGCAGGTGACTATCTTCAAGCGAAACCTGTCAGCGTGGTTCAGTTAAGTGATGTTCAGTGTAAACGTGCTTTTGGACCCGCAGTCATTGCTGGTAAACCGTATCCTGTTGGAACCAGCAATGCTTCACGTAGCTCATCAACGCCTAACATGTGGATGAATGCTGAAGGTGGTGGATTTTCGGTGCCATCACCAAGCAGTCCAATAAGTGATGCACTAGATTCATTAATCCAGACTTCAGATGCTATGGTGCTCACATCACATTCAATGTCAATAGGGCAGGATTTAAGCATGCAGCAGCAACAACAATCTCAAAGGCGGCAGGGGAATATGATGGCGCCTGGAAATGTAGTTGGAACGGGGCGGAACATTGGTGGTGGTAATAGCACGGTTGGGGGTCAAGGGTCTGGAAACGTGAGGAGAGGTGTTCCTCGTGCAGGACGTATGGGTGCGTCACCATTAGCTATTTTTGATCCAAACCCTATGGAGATAAACCAGGGTTCAACCATCAGCACAGCTTCCATAAGGAGAGCAAGTATCGTAGGTAGATCTCGGGGGAAATCTAGTAATGCTGGTGGGTCACAGGGTGGTAATTTACAAGTACCTTCGGGCGCGGGCTCAGGCT
Source organism: Tanacetum coccineum (assembly GCA_026074375.1). Lineage (NCBI taxonomy): Eukaryota > Viridiplantae > Streptophyta > Magnoliopsida > Asterales > Asteraceae > Tanacetum > Tanacetum coccineum. The sequence continues at coordinate 12,803 of BQNB010068837.1, forward strand.
CGGGATCACGTGGACGTGGCTCACGTGGACGGGGCTCACGTGGACAGGGTTCACGTGGACGGCGTTCTGATATCACACCGGGTCGACAACCAAGGATGGCGCTAAGTAAACCAAGTGCGCTGGGTGAATATGGGGAGCAGTCTAGTAATACTGGTGTGGTACAAATTGGTAATATGAACATAGACTCGAGCTTAATCTCAGGCTCGGGATCTGCAGGCTCAGGCTCACGTGGGCTTCTGGTGAGGAGTACTTCTGGTATTAGCAGGGCTAGTGACATGAACCGCATGCAAAGAAATGCAATGGCTTCAGACATGAACCAGAACCAGATGCAGCAGCAGACGAATCTCCAACCAGCTTCAGTGAGCACATCAATTGGTTCTGGTACTAGCCGCCCTTCCGTGAGTGCTACTAATCAAGACGGTGCATCAAGCTCAAAGGATTGGATTGATGACGAGTTCATGCGAAACTTGATGACGTAGTTTCAGGGTGTGACGTGGTGTTCAAAAATAGGCCGGGTACTCAAACTTCAGTTAAGAACTTTTTGGATGCTTGTATGTTATTAAGTTTTGGATGTTATAATCATAGGATGCTTATTATCTAAATTTTCTGAGGTTTAATTTTTTACATGAACCCGAAAATCAAGTTTCTTTAGTCTTGCCGAGACTTGGTAGTCATAAAGGTCGGGGTCGATGATGATGCAATTTGAAAGTATGTCATTAGGACATCATTTGGAAGATCAGATATTGCACTTGATGTTCTATCTTCTGAAATCTAGAAAATAACTCCGTATCGATGGTTTATATAGAACTCGATCCCGGCCCCCAGCCCATATATCGGTAAAAGTCGGCTGCCTAGCTAGGACTATACCAATGTTTAAACAAAGTGGACAGCAAGAGATGGTCAAGACAGAATTTTAAGAACATGTCCAAATAACAAAGCTAAAAGGTGCGCAGTTGCTGCAAAATACCAGCGTAAACTAAATAAATGGATCTTGGCCGTAATAGCCGGGTCTAGCTGGGCCTTGGCCGGATATAGCCGGGTCTTGGCGGGAATATCCGGGTCTAACCGGGTCTTGGCTGGAATAGCCGGATTTGTCCGGGTCTTGGCTAGAATAGCAGGGTTTGGCCGGGTTTACCCGGGTCTTGGCCGGAATAGCCGGATCTAACCGGGTCTTGGCCGGAATATCCGGTTCTACCCGGGTCTTGGCTGGAATAGCCGGGTTTGGCCGGGTTTACCCGGGTCTTGGCCGGAATAGCCGGATCTAACTGGGCCTTGGCCGGATATAGCCGGGTCTTGGCGGGAATATCCGGGTCTGACCGGGTCTTGGCTGGAATAGCCGGATTTGTCCGGGTCTTGGCCGGGTCTGACCGGGTCTTGGCTGGAATAGCAAGATTTGGCCGGGTTTACCCGGGTCTTGGCCGGAATAGCCGGATCTAACCGGGTCTTGGCCGGAATATCCGGTTCTAGCCGGGTCTTGGCCCGAATATCCGGTTCTTGGCCGGAATATCCGGTTCTAGCCGGGTCTTGGCCCGAATATCCGGTTCTTGGCCGGGTCTAGCCGGGTCTTGGCCGGAATAGCCGGGTCTTGACCGGGTCTTGGCCGGAATAGCCGGATCTAACCGGGTCTTGGCCGGAATATCCGGGTCTTGGCCCGAATATCCGGTTCTTGGCCGGGTCTAGCCGGGTCTTTGCCGGAATAGCCGGGTCTTGACCGGGTCTACCCGGGTCTTGGCTGGAATAGCCGGGTTTGGCCGGGTTTACCCAAGTCTTGGCCGGAATAGCCGGATCTAACCGGGTCTTGGCCGGAATATCCGGTTCTAGCCGGGTCTTGGCCCGAATATCCGGTTCTTGGCCGGGTCTTGGCCGGAATAGCCGGGTCTACCCGGGTCTTGGACGGGTCTACCCGGGTCTTGGCCGGAATATCCGGGTCTTGGTCTGATATAACCGCATATCACACAGTAGGTGAAGCAAAAAAGCTTTTAATATATTTACGCACTTGACAACATGCTAAACATGTGTTTTGTAGTTGTCGTTACGAGTGGTTTTGTCCATCAAACATATTTAAATCGTAACGATTATGAAATTATCCCTAAAAGATATAAAAAGGTTGCGGGTAGGCGAACCTCATCATACGAATAAACATGCAGCTGGGAACATTTTGGAACGCGTATTCATCAGCATTACATAAATAAAAACTGAAGACCAACACAAATGTGAGGTTTTGTCAATATAGCGAATGCTTCTTGGTTGATTGAACTTGTCTAAATATTAAACACATTAACAAAACTCTCCGATTCACAATGCAAATGTATATAATTCAACTAAAGTGCAGGTGGTGCGAATAGAATTAACTTAGACCCGGCCTGTAACTGTAATAACTCAACGAAATGGAAAAATATTTCCACATGTTAAACTAATGAAGCTGCGATCACCATATCTTGTTTCTGGCCCAGAACAACAGAAAAACAACTCCGAGCACAATTGCAACCGGAGCCCACTTCTTAATCAAAGCCTGCAGCAGTCGTCACGTACAAAATTACATTCTACAAAAGTTTTATCGTTTATAATCTTGACACTGTATTAACTTTGGATAAAAACAAACCAACCTGGCGGTTTAGATCTCTTGCTTTATCAGCGTATATGCGAGTATCTGATGTTAAGCGGCTTGACATTTGACTCACCTCTGCATAAATTTACAAATTTTAAAAATATCATTCGACGAGTTCCAAGTCATGGGAATAACATCATAATTACATTATCTTATAACAAGTTCAATACGCTTGATCACCGTATAATTCTATGAACAGCATATAACATTATCCAGTAAACATCCATACCTAAGTGCACCTTCTTTCCAAATATTAATAACTAATACGCTTTGAAGCATAGCATTTCATTAATCTCCGTCTACAGCCACTTAACCATAAAGGTTGTCAGGATCCCGATCCTGATTGTAGGATCATATATGATGTAGGATCTTAATTTAAGCAGAATCGGTCTAGGATCTTAGGATCGCACGCAGGATCATAGGATCGTAAACGATCCGATCCTACTACAAGCCCATGTTTTTTATCTCAATTCGAACGGGATCGGTGTAGAATCGTAAGATCGCGCATAGGATAGTTGGATCATAAACAATCCGATTCTACTAGAAGCCCATGTTTCGTACTGTTTTTTTTTTTGCCTACTTTAAGTTCAATCACATTAATCTAACGATTAAAACTTGAACTTCATGGATGTATTGCCTTATTGCTATTTGTATAGTACATTTTCATGAAAAAGTGGCATAAAGTTGTGTTTGATACTATACTCTCTAAAAATGTGTAACTCGTAATAGAAAAAGAGCTTTAGTCGCATTTCCGGTCCTAGTCGGATCCTAATATGATCCCAATCTTGCAATAAATAAACGATCATTGGAAGGATCCCGATCCTGACAACCTTGCTAACCATGCCCTTGGGGCTATGGGCATGAGAGTAAATACTCATAACCATCACATTACGTGGTTGATGGCTATTGATCAGCTACATACAAATATTCATTATTTACTTTTTGGTTGTTCGCGGTTAGAAAACCAACCATAAAGTAGTTAAATAAAGTAAAGGGTGTTTGATTTGCACCAAGGAATCATAGATATGAAAGAGAGGGTGGGGATTAAAGCCCAACCCTTAAGGTGGGCATGAAGGATGCCTAATTTTATGGGTAACAAACCTACGCCTTCAACTAATACCCGTAAAACAAACAAATACTATCAAGCGCATACCCAAATCCACCAACCAACATCCCCTAGGCTTCTTATAAAATTGACGGTTTTGTAGTGTTGTTAATCATATCCCTAAGGGCCATGGTTAGCATTTTCCTACAAATTTATAGTATTCACTTTCTAACTCCCATATGGGTACGTACATTACCACATATACATAGGTAGCTAGGAGAAGTAGATAAATAAAATAATAACAATAATTTCAAGCGTAACAAAAGTAATAAAGGCTAAAAGAGAAGAGCTTACGGTCCAACTTTTCACCAACACCAAGGACTTCCTGTACATTACGGGTCATAATTTGGTGAACTTCATAAAGTTCATCATTCAGCTTAGAGATATTCCGCTGAGTTCTCGTGTCCTGGTACAATTTCTTCGTCCTTTGTATAAATGTATCTATCCAGCAAATAAGAAACCAAAATTCAGTACGCAAACTCATGAACATGGGTGTTACTGTGTTAGCGTAATGAAAAAACGTTTAAATGAGATTTACAAGGCTATAACAAGTAATATTTACCAAACTTTATGAAAGCGTAAGGTCTTGCAGCAGTTTCAATCTGATTCCCATAACCACGCTCAAATTCATTCTTAAGATCTTCGAGATATTGGAAGGCAAGTTTCTTTGGATAAGCACGATCGCACATTGTTAAATAACATACCCGCCCTTCAATGATATAGCTGATTATAAAGGTTAAGGAAAAGGACCCGATCCATAGAGGCCGGTATACTTAACATAAAGTTTGCATATGGTTAGTATAGGTAAGATATGCAAACTTACGTCTTAGTATCAAGATTCCTAAATCAATCTCAGATCTAATCGTGCATGCTTATATAATTGAGTTGGTACAAATGTGAGCGACAACGATACATAATGCTCATAAAAATATCCACAAAATAGAGGCTTTATAACTCAGGAAACAAAAGAGCGAAAAAAAATATGGGGGTGTTTGTGTAAGCTTATTTGATGGGCTTATGAGCTCATAGAAAAATTAAAAAACTAATAAGCTCAATTTTTATGGGTTATGGGTTTATCAAGTTAAGCTTATGAACTACGGAGTAAGTTATAAGCTAAAGTTGATAAGATAAAAATTGGGCTTATTGACTTATCAATTTTTCAATAAGCTCATAAGTCCATCAAATAAGCTTAGACAAACACCCCCTAAATTCAATATCGCCCTATTGACAAACATCTGTTGACAGCACCAACAATGGCCAGAAAATGTTGGAACTTGGAACTTAATAGGGTATCTGATCTACTCCTAATAGCACCAACGCCTTCTATTTCACTAACTACAAAAGCAAAAATCCCGAATCAGACCCATTTAACACAATCGCATTCAACAACATTAAGACCGTAAAAAAGGATACTCAAAAACATAAGGACCAGTCACAACCGACATCCTCGAGGCATGATTAGTCCATCAAATGAGCTTAGACAAACACCCCCTAAATTAAATATCGGCCAACGCCTCTTGACAATCAACGACTAAGAGCACCAAACTGGCCACTAAAGGTTGGAACTTTCAAAATATAGACAAATACGCAAATACAAATCAGGTTTCTGATCTACTCCTAGCAGCAGCATCGCCTTCTATTTCACTAACTACAAAAGCAAAAATTCCGAATCGTACCCATTTAACACAATCGCATTCAACAACATTAAGACCATAAGAAAGGATACTGGAAAACATAAGGACCAGTCACAACCAACATCCTCGAGGCATCATAAGTCCATCAAATAAGCTTAGACAAACACCCCCTAAATTAAATATCGGCCAACACCTCTTGACAATGGCCACAAAAGGTTGGAGCTTCCAAAACATAGACACATACGCAAATAAAAATCGGGTTTCTGATCTACTCCTAGCAAACTACAAACAACAAAAGAAAAGAATCCCGAATCATACGAATTTAACACAACAGCATTATAACCGTAAGAAATAAAGGATACTGAAAACCATAAGGAACCCCTAATTTAAATATCGGCCAGCACCTCTTAACAATCAACGACTAAGAGCACCTAACAATGGCCACTAAAGGTTGGAACTTTCAAAATATAGACACATACGCAGATACAAATCGGGTTTCTGATCTACTCCTAGCAGCACCATCGCCTTGTATTTCACTAACCACAAAAAGCAAAAATCCCGAATCATACTAATTTAACACAACCGCATTAAAACAAATCAACGACTAAGAGCACCAAACAATGGCCACATAAGGTTGGAACTTGGAACTTATTAAAACCATTTAACCTAGTTGTTGTAAGGTATTGAGCGCTGTTGATTGTGTGTTGCACTTTTTGGTGGGCGGCACGGGGTATCCTGACGAATACTTGCGGTGGCTGTCGGGAGTGAAACTTCCCGAGCACACTTGATTTGGGTAATGTGTTGGTATAGGTATGTGGTGGTGTTCCTTACCAGGGTTTATATAGTGTTGGGATTAGGGGTTCTAGGTGTGGGCCCCTACCATTTTTGTTTTCGGGGATCGGCCCAGTCCTGTATTTTCGCCAACTTGTCATCAACCAGTCTAGTTTAGCGGCATGGACGTTAGCACGAGGTTGTAAAGTGTCTTTTATTGGACGTCGATACGTTACGGTCGAGGAGTCAGGGAGATCGGGCACATTTCCAGTCGCAGACATGTGTGTGAGGTTCCGGACTCTGGCCCGATTTATGGCATTCGATATTTACGGCCGACGAATGAAGTACTTCTCGTGCCGGGTATTGCGAATATGGCTATTCAGCTTACGGCCGACGGATATTAAGACGTACTTCCGTGCACGCGGTTTTATGCGTTATATGTCATTCGAGGTTTTTCTGCCGAAAGAAGAAGTTATCGTCTGATGCGATTTTTGGGCATTCGTAGGAAGTCGGGCCGTAGGTTGTAAGGGTAGGTAGGTGTCCAAAGGGGTGTGCACGGTTGGATATATGTTGGTTTTTTGGTGGGTGTTTTGGCGGGGTGATTTTGGTTTCTTTGTGGGGGATCTGTGCAGGGGAGGGTAATGGTTTTTTGTGATGGGTGCGTTTTGAGGGGGTCGATTGTGGGTTTTTTTGTGGCGGGTTGTGAAGGGGTGGAATTGTTTTTTCTGTTTGTGTTATGAAGGTGACTTGGGGGGTTTTTTGTTGGGGGTTGTGAGGGGGTAACACTTGGGTTAAGGATATGTAAAATATATTATCAAATCAAGTTTTTATATTTGACAGAATGCATAATAGCGGGAACCCGGCGAAAAAAAACTAAAATACGAAGGTTTAAGAGTTATGACTTGCGAAACTGATTTTTGCTTTTAATCCGAGAACATGAACGAAACATAGTATTATTCGTGGTCCCTCGGATGGAGCCAACTTGCTGATGCATTCAATTTGTTAGCGGCAAAGTTCCTGTCAACGAAACGGTTGCCGTTCGTGTACTTCCCAAGCCTTTGAATAGTGTTGTGTAGGTATATGTAGGTAGGATGATCCTACCCTTGCATATATAGTGTATGGATTAGGGTTACGTAGGATGTGGGTCACCCTTTTATCGAGTTCGGCCTATTGGGTCTGGCCCATTCCAGACTATACGCCAACAACAATATCATAGCAATCAAACTACATACCATAGTTCCCTGCTAATGTCCACACACATGCCAATAACAAGCTTAGTAAAAATATTAAGACTTAAAAATAAAAATTATATGTATATAATTCGATTTCCATTCCAGAAAACTCACAATAAAAGTTAGCTTTTGACACACCTTACCCGCACATGGTGACAATAGGTTTTTGTTACGTCTCCACATCGGCCATGTATGGACCTTGGGGTTGATGGTTTATAAAGTTAGGTGTAATGTCCTCACTTTGAGTAGCTTTTTGGAGTGAGTTTCTACTCCATTGCTTATGAACGATACGACGAGCCAGTCTTGGGTTTGGGTTTCGTGTCCACACCACATATTGTGCAAGAGGTTGTAAGCCAGACTAAATTTAAACTGGCAGCTCCTGGTGTTTTCGGTTGATGAAGTGCAGTTTCAGGTGGTGAGGGGGTGTTGGGGCAGCGACGTGTGGGGGCGGTTCAGCGTACTGCATGTTAACTTGTGGATTTGGGGGCTGTATATGGGGATTCTTGTGTGAGACAGTGAACTTGTTACGTGGAGGGGGTGATGTGGTTTCACAGTTCTGGTCATTGTGGGGGTTTGTTTTGGGGTGGAAAGTGTTATGGGAGTGGGTTGTTGATTTTGAGGGTTAGGATAGTGTGTTGAGAGTCTTTGACTCGTGTTGTAATTCGTATATTGGGAATGATTTGATGTTTTATTGATACTATATATTTAGATGACAATTTTGACGGCGAAATTTAAGATTGCCTTATAGGTCGTTCGCTTCTTTAAAAAGGTCGGATTATTGATTTTTCAAAATTTATGGCATGTTCTAAAGAGTATTATGAGTCATTTAATTCTCGGTTTTAGTAATATGCTTTTGGTAGCAATGGTATGTAGTGGAGGGTTTTTATTTTTGGGTTGCCATAGGGAGCTCTGGTTTTATTAGTTAGGATTGTAAACAATTCCCTAAAGTATTTCGGATATGCTTTCTTATTGTTTAGCCTTTGTAGCATGAAGTCACTTTACAATTTTACGAAAAAGAGTTCGCATCCACCCATTGCTTCTTGCATCTATGATGTTTAAATGTGAATCATAGAAGAGGAGAAAGATAGCAATGGGTTGTTGGTTTTTGATGAACTTTGTAAAAATGATGCTAAATGTAACAAAACCGATTTGAGGGTAAGGGAGATGGATGACAACAGTAATTCAGAAGAAGTGGAGAAAGAAAGCATTGAGTCAGTGGGTTTATGAGGAATGTTGTGGAAGAAAATGCTTTGATGGTTTAGGAAAGAATTTAAAACAATAAGAATCAGTTAGACAACAACAAATGTTTAAAAAAAAATTTGATAGTTTGTTATTGGAAATGATACGAAATAAAAAAGTGAAAACTCCACTACGAAAAAATGGGAAACAAGATAGTAGTCATTGTATAGGAATTTTTTCTCTATTCAAACCACTATATCATCAATAGTTTGCAAACCATGTCTCGTTGAGAGTAATGATTTTGCGGACAGAAAATGGTTTATGATGATTTTTGTTTGGTGGGAAATGACAACAATGTTTTGAAAAGATTAAGGGTCCTTAAAGGTCAAGAAGATCAGGAATAGGTATGGTTTAGGTATTGGGGGTTATGGTGATTCATTGTTTCCTATACTTGGTTTGGATGGATTAGGAGGTCATGATGGAGGTGATAAGATGGCAACTCTTATGCTTAAACATAATATTGCAACAGGTGTAATACATTATCCTTCTGGTTGATGTCATTATTGTAGTGGTACATCATACTTGCTCTGTTGGCCGATAGGCTTTTCCAATGGTATGGGAGTTTTATAATAATAGAATGAGTGATTTAAATGAAAATTTTGTGCATCTAGAAGAGGCTAAAAAGAATGGAGATGGTCCTTGTCATCTGAAGTTGGACATATAGAAATGGCCCAAGAGGAAGAAACTGGTTGGTACAAAATGCAAAATTAGACATGGAAAGTGGAAATTTAACATATGGAAATGGCCAAAGAGGAAAATAAAAGGCAAAATGTCAAGATGGTTTTGTTGGAATGAAGATATGTGCATTGTGTTTCTCCAATGGCTCAATGAATATGGTACTGTATTTGCAAAATCTTTGGATGTTAAAAGTTCTACGACAATGACACAGTTGCTACAACAGTGGGTATCAAAGGTGGTTTTTAATTCACCAATGGTTATTGTACAACAAGTAATGGAAAAAGTGTGTTTTCTATCGGAAAACCAAAAAAAATCTGCAATGCATTTGGTCAGAATGTTGTGAAGAGCTAAAGAGTTTAATGCTTGGTGATTCATGTTTTTTTTCTTAGTAAGAAGGGATTAGAGGAATTAAAAGAGTGGCTTAATACGAGAATTGTTGTTGTGTAAGAGTCTTGGTTCATGGGTCAAATTGTTGGTAAGAAACTCATCAGATATCTTCAATCTTTTTTGTCCTAGCTGATTGCATATTTCTTGATGGACAAGAAATATATACTTTATAGAGGCGGGTGTTGTTACGGGTCAGTTTTAAACTTGTTTAAAAGGTGGTTTGTTGAAGGTTCTATTAAAGTTTTGAATAGAGGGTGATTATGTACAGAGTCTTATACTAGGTTGGGCTACATGACGGGTGTTTGGCACGTGCAAATTTAGGATGAAGCTTAGGAATTGATGCTATTTAGTTTGCTTATTAGTTTCTTATTGGTTTCGCTGATCTTGAGGTTAAAGATCTTTTCAGAGGGGAGTAGTTGTTATTGTATTCATTTGGATACCAACAACACCTTTAATAAAAGTCACAAAAAAGTTCAAGATCAGCAAGAAAACTCACAACCGCTTTTCCCACCCTTTCTCATTTAAATACCAGTTATGTTTCAGTTCATTAATTGTAATCTCTTTCTCTCTTCATTCCAAATACTTTGTAAACGTTATGCTCGTGACCTTGTGGACGAGGTTCTACTTCCAAAAGAGAATGTTGCTACGAGATGGTTCAAGACTATTCCTATTAAGGTATTTTTTCGCGTGGAAACCCCACCTTGATCGTCCCCACTAGGTCATAACCTTCTCAAACGTTGGTATTTAAGTGCAATCTTCTTTATGGTCATGATATGTATATCTTGCAGGAAGATACATCCCATCTTTTCTTTTCCTTGTGACGTGGGCTTTTAGCTATTTCTGGTTATTATGTTAATGGTGGATACGTCTTCTTGGAGCCTTGTTGATTCTTATTCGGGATAGTTGGAGTGGTTTAATTCTATTCGATTGGGCTCCAAGCTTAAAGGGATCCTAGAAGGCGTTTTTTATGTGTCTTGGTGGTGCTTGTGGAATTTCTGTAACCAGCTTCTTTTTGCTTCCAAGAAACCGCGCAACGAGACTTTGTTCGATGATGTTGTTTCTCGTTCTTTCATTTGGAGTAATTCTAGATGTAATAAAAAGTTTACTTGGGATTGTTGGCTTTAACATCCTTATTTAATTGCTTTGTAATTGTTCTAGCTCCTTGCTAGCTTTCTAATAAAAGTTGTCGTTCAAAAAAAAGTAATCAATCCAAGAAAACACTACTTATACTTAATTTTACTTTTGATTGATTATGTTTTATTCTTAAAACAACTTCAATCCTGGTTGTTTACTATCAATACGTTTTGGTACTTATCAAGTGGTATCAGAGCTAGCTCTACCTTTAGAGGTTCCAACACTCGGAGTGGTGGCATGAACCCGAAAAAAGAAGGGTGCCAACCGTGACCAACATAGCCGTGACCAATGAGCTCGGAGTGGTGGCTTAGACCAAAAGATGGGTGCCAACCGTGACCAACATAGCCGTGACCAACGAGGATGTTGGTTCTTCAAAGCGTGGGGTATTATTACGATCCCACATTGGCCATGTATGGGATTGGTTGATGGTTGATAAAGTCTAGGTATCCCCTCCTCCTTTGAGCTAGCTTTTTGGAGTGAGTTCTACACCTAGCTTATGAACCGATACGAGCCTAGTATGGGATGGGTTCTTATCAGCTTCCAAACCCAAAATAAATCTATCCTTTTAGATTTAAAGTGGTTTAGTTGACATATCTTGAATTCCTTTTTCGTTAATAACAAACTATGTAAATTTTTATTTATTGTTTTATCCTTCATGTGATGAGTGCGTGTGTTTAAGATGTTTGTTGAGAAGGTTTTTTGCAACGATGATATGGATTTATGAAAGATTGAGCTTGCTAGCTGATGTGCGGCTATGGTGTATTGGTGTTTGCATATGCAAATTTTTTAGAATGATGGATGTTAGGATAGATCTGAATAAAGATAGGTAAGTATGTATTAAATTTGGGTATTAAATTAATTGTGAAAGTGTTGACAAAAAGGTTAAGAGTATTGACTTAATTTGACAAAAGGGTTTTAAGCCTTTATAATTAATGGTTTAATTTGTGTGGGGTGAGAACATGGTGTTTAAACTAAAAGGTTTTGTGTTACAATGACGCCACTCATTCGTGTATTTTAAACCATTTACTTGAAAGAATTCTATCAGATAACCCTAATCGAAAATAAGCATTAGGTCTAGAACATGCAGTTTAGGAAACTACTTAATTATTACTGTTCTTTTGTCAAACCTTAATTTGAAAGAGGCGTACGCATTTAACCTTCCTTTAACTTAACTTATAACTCAAATTATTTTATATTAATTATTTAGCTAAACATTACGCGGCCCGTTTCAATTAGATGCACCCTCATACTTACACATCAATATTTCACAGAAACATTACGCACTCAACAATTAGACACATTTCGTGTGCAACGCACGGGTCTGAATGACTCGTATTATAGAAGATTAAGTTTTTATATTTATTATGGAGTCTTAATGATATATAAGATTGTTAAACTCTTTATTGAAACAATTATTTCATCTCGTCTTCAAGTGAATTAAGAATTTCTAAAGTCGTGAAACGAAACATTAACCACACAAATCGTGTTTAATATCTATCATTTCAACTTCTTCTTTGAGGTATGTTTTTAGTGAATATGAAGTGTTAAGTTAAAGAAAGCAAAATTGATTTTTAAACATTCATTCTTTTTCTTTGTGATAATTGAGAGTAATTAGTATAGACTTTTCGTTTGCTTTTGTAGTTACAAATTCATCTTACCATTATCAATAGTAAGAATAAATTGTACATAAGTATTTGATTTGCTTGCAAACACTGTTATGTAAGTGTATCTTTTCAGTTATTTGCATTTCTGATATTTAAATTCTTACACATGGTTTTTATTTTGTTGCACTGGAAAATTAACAAACATTAGCAAATCCAAAAGAATGCATCCAGAAAACCAATTACGAGGTAATAATATAAAATCAAAATTTAATGTATAATCTTGATTTTTTCAATCGATGACTATTCATAAGTTAAAACTATATTCTACCCCATACGTTTCTTTCATCATTTTTGACCCGCAAAATTAATGCAGAACAACAAGAGCAGCTGAAGGGCATATACGAGAAATTCAAAGCAGGAGTGGATCAGCTCCTAGAGAAATGCCGAAGAACAATTGAAGGACTTGAAACACATCAAGTTCAAGTCAAAGGAATGGTATTCTGGCTATAAATCATATGGCAGTTAATTATTCAGATTCTAACAATTATTTTACAAGAAGTATTGAACCCACTTTGAAACTAGAATCGCGAAAGCTTCATTACAACTTGAACAGTCACATTAATTTTCTAGTTTTAAGTTGTGGATATATGACATTATAACATATTCTGTAAGTATATTAAGCAACTAATACGACATGTTGCAATATAGTTATCAATGCTTTATGTCAACATGATTTACATAGTTTCCTGCTGTTTTCTTTGCTTTGCTTTGCAATGCTTCAAATTTACTAATATGGTATTATGCTTCCCTTAAATTGTATAGTGACACTATGGGAGTTGTATATGCCAAGAAGAACAATGGTACTCTGAAGTAACTCGACCGCACAGAAGTGATCATGAACATCTTTAGTCCTATGTGGATTCAGAAAATGAGTGTGGCATTCCAGATCGAGATTGTTCAGCCATTGGTGTAAGCACTCTGCTGGATTGTTTTATAGTTCAACACTATGGGTAGACCCCATTGATGGTTTAGTAAATTCCTCAACTATATATTTGTTTCTTTTTCAGCTTTCAGGTGTATGATGTGGATACGAAGTATCATAATATGTCAACGAAGGTGCATATAACCTCTCTTTAGTGATGACCTTATGTGCTCTTTGCAATCTGTTCTATGTTTTAGGTGGTGCATATGTTTGTTAGCTTTGTATATGTTGCATAGATGTTGGACCTAAAAGGCCAAGATTTTGTTGGTGAGCTACTTGTGCTTTGTCAGAGGTAACATATATCCGACAAACGATATACTTCTCTGAGATATGTGTGAGTTTTTGCTTCCTAACCGAGACATGTGAGAAGGAGGAGGAGATTAAATTTTTTATGGTTATTATTTTGTTAGAGAAATTAATCAATAGTGTAAATTTATAATATAAATTTGTAATAATGTTAAGACTTATTTTGAGAATTCAAAATATTACAGTACTTATATAGTCGTATGCGTTTGATTTTTGTTTTGGGTTGTTTAAGTTTACATTTATCGAGTATTTGTGGAAATCAAACTATCACGCTACGTGAATTCATCAAGTCGATCTTGAATTCATCAAGTCGAGATCTTTGGGGAATAAGACTTTAGCAGTTATGTTTATATTCGAGGTTTAACTAAATTATATTTAAAACAATTAGGACTAAGAATTGCGATGCAACGTTTCAATAGCAGACTGTACCATTTACTATCATACTTTTAACGGTTTGCGTCGAACTTTACGTAAAACAGAATTTTATACGAATGTGTGTGCATCGCCTATTGGGTTAAAAACACAAAACATGATCTAGATAGCATCAATTTTGAAAAAGCCGCGTATGCGTTTAACCCTTCCTTCAAGTACTTTAACCTTCCTTCAACTCAACTTATTTTATAACTATTTAGCTAAACATATATTACGCGGTACGTTTCAATTAGATGCACCATCATACTTACACCTCAACAATTTATACCAACATTACGCAGTGACGAATTAGTTACAACCTATGTGCATCGCACGGATTTAAAATTATGCAATACGTGATATAAGTTAAATCTCATTTTTTTCGAAAAACAAGCTCGATGCATCGCACGGGTCTGAATGCCTCATTTTTTATAACCCGGGTGTCCGACTTGACATTGCAAGCCAACTATTCTCAGGGCCAACTATCCTTTTGGATAGGCCGGAGTCAAGGTAGGTGAACCTCCATGGCTAATTGGGGATTAATTTTCTCCACATGGTTCGAACCCAAGACATCTGAGCACTTCTCGTCCTAAAAGCTAAGCCCTTACCGCTGGGTCATCCCATTGATTTGTTTTCTTGTAATCTTCAATTTCAAAATTCAATGTAGATACACCATATATGGTAATTAAATGCTACAAAAAGCTTACCTTGTACACACTTTATTTATTTATTACACACATCATTATTGCTTCTTATCTTGATGTTAAAATCCAAAATATATAAATAACCATTTAATTTATTGTGTTACCTTTATCTTAAAAATGATATGTTTTGATCTCAAACTAAATGTTTACTGATTAAATTAATAAAAAAAGTTTAATGATTAATTTGACTAGTAATGATATGTGATCTAATTTTTTTTCTTTAGGATAAAAGTATTGTTGTAAGTTGGAAGTGAACATTATTTTAAGAAAAAACTAAAATTAAAAGAATTTGATATTAATTTGGAAATTGAAAAGTATATTTCAAGACCTTCAGAATAACAAAATATCAATTAAATTAGTTTTCATGTTTAAATATTTTTCAACGTGATGTGTAACAAAATATTAATAATATAATTTGCTTCATATAAAAAATTGTTCTTTAATATGTGATATGTGATGATGTCATATAATTAATTTTTCTTTTTGTTTTCCTAGTTTTATCAATATTTATTACTTACATGTGGTGTTGCCAATTTTTATTTTTTTACTTTTGGTTTTTTCACATAGTTTGAAAAAAATAGACAATTTACCGCGCATAGCGACGACATGTATAGTAGCATTAATTTATTTGTGTAATTTTTTTAGTATATACCTCTAGAGTTAGTAAGAGTGATGAAAGTTAGATGTTTAAATTGTAATTAAGTATTTAAATATATAATTAGTTGTGTTGCCTTTTTAAGTAGTAGTATGTTTATATGTAGTACATATGGATATATATGGCATTATGATTTTTAACTAGGTATATATGACATTTAGGGAATTAAATTAGGTATATATGGAATTAACCCTTATAAATACAAGGCTCTAGGTTCTTACTGTTTTGTGTATTTTTCTAATTCACAATGGAAAAAAGCTTTATTTGTTTTTTCATCTTCTTCTACATGTTAACTACAAACTTCATGATTGGTGGTATGGCTGGCTTCACTAAAGAAGAATGCCCATACCCACATTGTGGTAAGACATTTAATTTTCACAAATATCGTATTATTATAAAACTAAAAGGTCACAAATTTCATGATTTGTTTGTTATTATATCTAACATCTTGTATTGTTTTTTGTTGCGCAACAGACAAAGGTGAAGATTTCCGTTCTTATGTTCTTACTTCTCAGAGTTGTTCAAAGGAGTTATGTGAAGACGTCTGCAAAACTGTTCAACCTCCAAACACAAAATTAGTATGCATAAAGTGTGAAGGAAGTAAATGTTTATGTTGTGCTGTGAATACTAAAGAATAATTTGCATGTTGCTCGCCATATAAACGATTATTTGAATGTCGACATGAATGTTAGTGACTATATTGTCAATTTTTAGTTTTTTTTTTGCAAGTAAAGAGAATATCATTCAATACAAGGAACCAAAGTACATATGTACATGCCAGAAAGGATAAACACTAACAATGACCAGCCATGAAACAAACACAGAGTTATGATTTTACTTTTGGGTGGGTCAAATAAGCTCATAAGCCGCAGAAAAAAGAAAACCCATAAGCCCAAAAATTATCTAAAACAACATGATCATAAAACATAATCAACACACTAAAAAACATTTAAAAAGGTCTCATTTCACAATTTCTTACAAGAAAAATCAATCATTTCATTTCATTTGAGAAAATGAGAAGCCTAAACCAATTAATAAACAACACCCAGAAAAAAAGCCAAACATATTTATGTAAAAACAATCATAATTTTAAATAATTTTTGATTTTAAAGAAACTTGTGATGGAGGAGGTAATAGACTAAGGTGATCATGATGATATTGCTGAAGAAGTGTGTGTTGTGTTTATGGGGGTATTTGATTCGGCTTATGACTTATTTGGGTTTGGGCTTATATTTCATAAGCTCAATTTTTTGGCTTATTTTAAAACTTTTTGGCTTATATAAGTTCATTATTAATAAACTTATATAAGCCGTAAATTTTCAAAATAAGCCACAAAAATTGAGCTTATGAAACATAAGCCCAAAACCAAATAAATTTGAAGTATTAAAAATTCTAAAGATATGTTTATGATTATTTAATGTATTAATATGTCTATACAACATCTATAAATAATGTAAATCTTAAGATACTTCCTCATTTAAAAGTACAATTAATATATCCATGGTACAGACTAATCAAGCTAATAATCAACTATAAAAATCTTGACATGTGCTAACTAGCAAGTAACTTTCATCGTCAATCATCGCAACTTCGTAATACCATTGACTACCATTTTCGTATCGTCATTGCATCGTGATGCACGAGTACTCTATAATTTTTATACATACAAGATAATGTGCGATAAAGTTATTCTCTAAAATTATCGTCATGCGTAAAGTTATACTCACGAAAAAAATATAATCAAATAGTATTGTTCGCAAATTTTGTTTATTACACGATAACCACCGCTGCAAAGCGCAAATGCCCTACTAGTATAATTCTAAACTAATTACAAACTTATGTGTATTTTCAGTTTATGAAAATTAATTTGCAAAAGAGATTGTTTTGTGACTACATAGTAATGTTTTGAAGCTCAAAACAACACCTAGGTAGCAGCTGATTATAAATTATTTTTAGTTGATATAGCTATCATTTCAATCATTTTTGTAAAATTATCTCATGTCATATATATTACCATTACTAAATAATGGAAGTAAAAACAAATATTTTTGAGAATCATCTTGAATTCTCTATGTTTATCCTTTATCCCAAAATCATCACATATTTTTCCTAACAAAAAATTTACATTAACTAATTATCCAACGTTTTAATTGAATGTAGTAAGTTTATGTCATTAGAATATAAATATTTTCTTGTAATCTTCAATTTCAGAATTTGATGTAGATACACCATATATATAGTAACTAAATGCTACAAAAAGCTTAAGTTTTACACACTTTATTTATTTACCACACACGTCATTATTGCTTCTTATCTTAATTGATGTTAAAATCCAAAATATATAAATAACCATTTAATTTATAGTGTTACCTATCTTAAAAATGATATGTTTTATCTCAAACTAAATGTTTACTTTAATCATACATTAAACTTATATAAAAAATCTAATGATTACTTTGACTGGTAATGACATGTGATCTAATTTTTTTCTTAAGGATAAAAATATTGTTATAGGTTGGAAGTGAACATTAGTTTAAGGAAAAACTAAAATTAAAATAATTTGATATCAATTTTGAAATTAAAAAGTATATTTCAAAACTTTCAGAATAACAAAATATCAATTAAATTAGTTTTCATGTTTAAATTTTTTCAGCGTGATGTGTAACAATATATTAATATTATATATTGCTTCAAATAAAAAAATGTTTTTTAATATGTGATGATGTCATATAATTAATTGTTTTCTTTTGTTTTATTCTATTTTTATCAATATTTATATCTTACACGTGGTGTTACCAATTTTTTAATTTTTTCCTTTTGGCTTTTTCACATAGTTTAAAAAAAATTAGACAATTTACCGCGCATAGCGGCGACATGTATAGTAGAATTAATTTGTTTGTGTAACTTTTTTTAATTATATACCGCTGGACTTAGTAAGAGTGATGAAAGTTATATGTTTCAATTGTAATTAAGTATTTAAATATTTAATTGATTGCATTGTCTATTAAAAGTAGTGGTATCTTTTATATAATAAAAGAATTACATCATTTCGGAGTTTTCCATCAAATTGAATCATATAAATTTAAAAATTAGACCAATCAGAAC
>BQNB010068838.1:0-33705 GCA_026074375.1 Tanacetum coccineum
AGTTCATGTCGCTACCTGCGACGATTCCACTAAAACTCTTAAGGCAACATGCACTACTCTAAGGCAAGCACGGCCAACATTAATCAAACATCGTTATCCGCGATAATTCAAGGCATCACACACTACTACTACTAAGGCAGCATGACTATCCTAAAATCAATATGCTCTCGAACTCAACATTCGCAAGTGTTCTTATCATTTCACATGCTCTTATTTTCAGGTGGTTTCATTACTCACACATTTCTTCCCTTCTCCAACATAACTTTTAGAAAACTAACCCCATCATTTCATAGTCCTTTATGAATTAAGCATAGTTGATCAGGCTATGCGTAATTTGGGAAATACCATGAACTTCACCGGTTAGTCAACTTTCATCATGTTCGAGGTTTAATGAAAACTCTAGTTTGGTTATAGTTGCGTTTTTACAAAATTCCTTTTTATAAAAACCAACATTCTCTATAACCTGGCTTTGATACCAATCTGTCACACCCCGTCAGCGGCGAAAACACGGGAATGCGACATAATGATTTACATTGCACAAGATACAAGATCATACCATACATTTGTTTACAAAAGATTATTTACAAAAGTTTACAATTTCACAACCTTGGAAAGTGTCAAACAATCGTATTCAAATAAACTCCCTACTTGTCCTCGACATTTGTCCCTAATATTCCATAGTTACCTTTGTTAACAATAAACCTGAAAATGATACTCGAAAATGTCAACAACAATGTTGGTGAGCTCGTAGGTTTTGACTCAAAACCCAGTCGCTGTGTTAATATCTCATACGGTTGGACAATTGTGCTATATGACAGTGAATATATGCAAACAAACCCATGACTTAGCATCCCCGCTAATCATGTACCAAGACCTAGCATCCCCGCTAGTCTTATCACCAGCGCATACCAACGCTCATAGGGTCGCAACCCCAATGACATACCACACCTAAAGCCTACTAGCTGGAGCAAATTAGGGTGAAGACCTACATCCTTTGCCATGCCAAACACAGTACATGCAAGTAAATCACAACCCTTGCCATGCCAAACACAGTACATGCAAGTAAGATCACATTACATAGATTCACATAGCAGTCATAAGCACATAAATTGCCTTAAAAACAAAATCACGTTTCGCATAGTTCAGAAAACAGTTCAAAACACATTTGAGTATCATTTTCCCCCAGCGGAAAAACAGTAAAAAGTGTGGCTACGAGAACTCACCTCAATAGCAACAGATAGCAACCGCACAAATCACAATAAGCAACACACAAATAATCTCAACGCACGCTCAGCTGTACCCGACCATGACCTAACATAAATATTTGTACAAAGTTATTTTATTATACAAGCGTTCATCTTTTACTCACACGAAATCCTCATCCATTACACAAAACCTTTATCCTCGTTTCCAAATTCGTATCCTCATTACAAAACCTTTACCCTTATTTCCAAAAACATGGTTGTGTGGTAGTTATGCAAAACTACTCAATGCACTTGGGCAAGTGCAACATCAACACCGAATACTCAAAACATAGCCAATAATAAAAACAAAAACAACTGACCGAACGGTCCAAGTCATATCTCTCATCTTATTTTCTTGTTTCAATAATGAAGTGAAAGTGATATTGGGTTACCGACATTTGGTATCACTCGCCACGGGTGGGTTTAGTGTTCATTTGTGGAATTAGTTTTGAGCTTATTTTCATTCGTCATATTTTTTTATTTTTTTTTTGTATTTGTTTTCTAAAATTTTTGTTTCATTCTAACTTGATATTGGGCTCAAAACAGGAAAAAATTGTTTGTCATTTGTGTTGTTCCAACAATAACAACGTTTTTACTTTTTATTCTCTTGGGCTCAAAACATTTGTAAGCTAGTTTAGCTTATTCTTGAAGCTTATTTGTGGTCCACGCTTGAAAGACAAGAGGAGACCAGATCCAATATTTTAGCAAACTCAAGGATGTAAGTACACCGAACTAGCTATTCCAAGTTGAAGCCGGTCTAGTTTCTTCATCAAGAGCCGAACGAAGTAAAAAACTTGATCATCGAACGAGTGAAATTCACAAGAGCCGAACGAAGTAAAAAAACTTGATCATCGAACGAGTGAAATTCACAAGAGCCGAACGAAGTAAAAAACTTGATCATCGAACGAGTGAAATTCACAAGAGCCGAACGAGTGGAAAACTTAAGAGCCGAACGAGTAAAAAATCTTGAGCACCGAACTATACACAAGAAGTAACCGATAAATCATTTTTTTGAGTTGGACCGAACGAGTTTTTACTAGTGCAAACCGAACTAATTCACTAGTACAAGTCTATACACGTTTTTTAGCTATTTCGGATTTTCTCGGATTCGATGACGGTGCTCAAACAAGGCTTAAGAATTTATACTCACGTGATCAGTGACAAAAACATCGATTTCGATCAACGTGGTTTAGTTTAGTTTTTACCGAACGATAACGTTGTGCGCTCCGCGAGATCAAATTTTACAAACGTTAGCATTTTCTAAATTTAAAATGAAAGAGATGATGTATCAGGGAGGGAAAACATGTGTTTTATTAATTATAATTCGAATTTTACACTTTAAGCCCCTCAACTTCTAAACAATATTCATATTTAACATTTAGATTTTAATTAGTTTACTATTAACCCTTTGTTTTTTTAAGCAATATTAAATATAACCTTTTACTTCAAACTTTTTCATTTTTTTAACTTTTAAACTTTTATTTTTGTTTATTTTTAAGTTCACATTTTATTTTTCAAATTTCAATTTTAGCCCTTTCGTTGTAAGAAATTTCCTGTTCATCGTTTTTGCTGCAATAAATCGATAACGAAAGTTCAAGTCTTCAACGATTTCAATTCAACACAATTAATCATGTTTACAGTTTTCCTTTCTTCTTGATTTTTTAAAAATCCCCGCGAAAAGGATACGATTCTTTTCTCGGTTTTAATCAAAGATTTGTAAAATCCCGTAAACATTAATTGATTCCAATCCACAACAACAATCACTTTACCTGCTTAAGATCCTACAAATCATTCTTCACTTAACTAACCTAGCCTTATTTCGAGAAACAATACCGTTCTCGTCTAACTTATTTCTAAATACCCACTTAGTTCTTATGATTGACATATTCCTAGGTAGAGGAACTAACTCCCAAACATCGTTAGCAACAAATTGATTTAATTATTCTTGCATGATGGCTATCTAACTTTCATCTCCTAATGCTTCATTCACATTCTTAGGTTCTATAGTTGATATAAAACAAAAGAAGTTACTTTGGTTTTGGGCTTGTGATCTAAGGGTTCGTTGGTTAAGGTTTCCTATGACATTTTCTAATGGGTGGTTCCTAGATTCCTTAATGTTGATTATTTCATTAACCTCTAAAGTTTTATCCACAATGTCGTTTTCTAGGTTTTTCCTTTCGGTGACCTTAATTGCTTCTTCTTCATCTAAGTCATCATCTACCAAGAGTGATGTCTTAGATGGTGGAGGAGTTTCATCGAATATCACGTTTAGTGATTCTTCGACTTTCCTAGTGTGTTTGTTTAGGATGATATAGGCTTTACTATTTGTTGACAAAATATAATGCCTAAAAACATTATTAATATTTTTCACGTCTTTACGTTTTGATAATCACAAAATATAAAAACGTTCAATGTAAAATTAAACCTAAACAAGTAATTAGTAGTAAAGTTTCATTTCGATAATTATATCACTTAAAGGTATGAATAAATAAATGCTTAATGCATTTTATGATCAAAGGAAATTTTTATTCAACCTTAAACTTTTATAAAATGTTGTAAACATTTTTATAAACATTACAAAACATTTTCTACAATTAAAAGAAATGTTTTATTCAAAATAAACATTTTGAAATTCAAATTTTCGGACCTAAAACGGCTAGAAAAGTTCCAGAAAATTCCCCCTACACAAAAGACAAACTGGGGAGGCCCTAGTCTAGGGCGGCCCCCTTAAATACACGGGCGGCCCCCTTAATTTTAAGGGGACCGCCCACCTATTTAAGGGGACCGCCCCTAGGTAGACGCTCCCCCAGTTTGTCCTATAAATACTGGACTTTTCCCCACTATTTTCTTACCTTTTGCACTCATTCTTTCTGCTCAAAACAGCCCACATATCCTCTCTAAAATCCTTTGATCATTTAATCATAAAGCTTTGTTTCCAAGTGATCCAAGCTCAATTCCTCAAGTGCAAGAGAAGAATACTTCCATCATCAAGTGAAGAAGTATTACACCTTTGTGTTTTGTTACAATCTTATTGCAACCTTGTAGCATTCATATAACATATTTGTAAATCAATTGTATATCTTGTATTTGTGTGTAGTAGCTAGATCTTGGCGATCTTTGTAAGTATAGTTAGATCGTGGTGATCTTACCAAGTAGTGTTAGATAGTTGTGTTATAAGTAGTGTGGTGAAGTGAAGTCGTAAAGTTGTGAAGAAGTCTTGAAGTTATGAAGATGTCGTGAAGTTGTAAAGTCGTGAACAAGTCGTGAAGTTATGTTGTGATAGATTGGTTCTAGCTAAGATTAGAACTCGACATTTAGCTTTGTGTCGTAAATCGGTGTAAGCAACGTTGTGTACGGTTTTCTTCGCCATAAGGGAGTTTGTTGACATAGTGAAGAAAACTCTCGAGTTTGGTGCTCGGGGAGTGGAGTAGAACCACTATAAATCCTCGCGTTGTGGTTTGATTGTTCTTATTCTTATCTCTTGTCTTACATTATTTGTCTTTTATAATTGTTTAGATAAGCATATTGTTTATATTGTGCAAGTATTGAATTCACATAAAGTCGAATCTAGAATTTTTACAAACACCTTAAAACCTTAAATTAAAAAGCGGTAAACTATTCAACCCCCCTTCTAGTTTTCTACTCATTATGGTTAAATTGAATAGTTGATATCGGGGTTTGGTGTTTTTGGTAATTTATATGTTTATGAAAATGGGAATTCAAGAACGATTTAAAGGTTGAAGACGAAGGAGAGCAAAAAGACTAGATTACCCTTATCTGAATAGAGTTAACGTCATTATTTAATTGGATCAACCATAAAAACACCGGTCTTTTACCAATCGACAAATACAAAAACAAGCGATGTAATTTTTAATGTTTTAGGACGAAAAGTAAAAAAGTGTGTAAACTAAAAGGACGATTTGAGTAATTAAATTTAAAGTATTACTACGATGGAGTATATCTCAATATTTAGAGCACAAGGTGTTCTGTGTCATGACAAAGCCAAACGATTGCGCCAGACCCACACCCAAAGTGGTGTTTTCGAGTGCTAAGCCACCACCACCACACCAAATGATCTCGGAAAACGTCAAATGGTGGCACAAGACCCACACCGCGAGTCGCGTTTTCAGGTTTTTTGTAGCGTTTTCAAGTATGGGGTACTTGACGGCACCAAATTTGTGATGTTATGGAAGGATGAGTGTTTTTTGTGTTAACGGGTAATCTGGTGTTATGGGAAAAAATGTTTATGTTGCAACACTTTTCTCATAACACAAGATAATAACACGAGAGAGTACCTAATGCTTTTATCATTATTAAAATACATAGACATATTAAGTTTGCAAGTAACCACAAATGTATTCAGGTGATAAAGAAACAACTTTAAGGCGTGGGAATTGAAGCTATATATTTATTGATCGGGACAAACTAACACATAACTTATTCACACATGATTCTGAAACTGAATCCGTCGTAAAGATTGTTTTTAGATGCTTTATTTTGACAACAAATGTTATCATCTACGGATAGAGATTTAATAGTGATCTAACGAGAATAAAAATTTAAAACGAGAAGGATCACAAATAAGTTAACTACACATTTGATATGCATCAAGTTGAATTATATGCATCTATATTCGTTTAGATGCATCTTATATCGTTTCGAAAGTGATTTTGAAATAAAAATATATGCAAAGTAGAACTAAAACCACACTTTGACATGTAGATGACGACTAATACATAATATTAACATAATTTGATGAAATGCATCTAACATATGTTTATGTAACTAATTTTGAGCTACAAAATACATTAGAATGAATAAAGATACGTCTAATTCAAGTCATGTATTTCAAATGTGTGCTTATATTTAATTATCATTCTTTTTATTTTAAGTTTTTTTTTCCTTATTTCATCTACGTTAAACCAAATATACGTTAAACCACAAAGGAGGAAGGACCATTGGTCCTAATAATGCCAACAATTTGGGAATGGTTTTGTTACAATTTTATTTGGACCACATATTCTAACAATCGGCACTTAAGACATTGGGGTCGAGTTCTAAAACCTACCTCTTTTGTATATGCGTGTTTAGTTTGCTATCATTTATTCATGTAAACATCTTATTCTGTGTGGAAGAGTAACAAAGGCTATATATAGTAATGCCTTCGTCTTGCTAATGAGACATCACTTTCAAATTCAACCCAAACAATTATTTAGTTTGGCAAGAAAATGTTTCAAATTTTAGTTGATAAATTATGCTGTCGGGACCAATGATTTATACACTGAAATATCTAGCTGAATTTTCAAGACACAAGTCTCCTAAATAATGTAAAGTGTATGGTATGATTTCTTTTACTAGTGACCCAAAATGCATACTCGAATTAAGGGGCACTGGGTACACTCAGGGCCGTCTCATTGATTTTGGTGGCCCTGTGCCACAACTACAAAGAAGGCCCGACCAAAGACGAAAAACCTAATTATATATAGGTAAACAATTCATTAGTAACATGAAAGGGATTAGTTCTAAGTATGACATGAACAATTTCGGTTTGATTACACTTTAAAAATGTTTGATTATGGGGTGATAAACATCAATTATGCATTCGCCTAGCATTTGTTATTCGAATTATTAAAGTTCATGATTGACACTCTCTAATAGGTCATTCTCAACAAATTACATACTTCCATTAATCCATATAGCTATTTTATGTCGTTGTGAAGGCATGAAACAAATTCAGTTTTTATTCAAACATGTTCAAACATTATATGTCCAAACTTGAATATTTAAAAATCACATTTATTTGATAATTAGACATATGTTTATGTAACATTTAGAGATGGCAATAAAACCCGTACCCGATGGGGACCCGATATTCGAACCCGTTTGTCGGGGATCCCCCGAAGTGGGGACCGAGGATGGGGGACGGGGATGGGGAAATCCTCAATATTAAAAACGGGGGATGGGGGGGGGATGGTAATACCTCTTATACCCGTACCCGTACCCGAACCCATACCCGAAAAGTATTAAGTTTAACACTTATATTAGAGGCCCAATTATTTATTTGATATTTTTTCATACCAAACTTTTCATCTTATTTGGTTCTACCTATTTTTTTTTTTTTTTTTTTTTTTTTTCATTATATAAATCAAAAAATAAAAACCTTAACCTCTCAAAACACAACTGCTAATGCTATTCACTTATATGTGATTGTACTTTTGTATTGGTTTTTGAATTCTTGATAACATGTTACGAAGTATGCAAAAAGTTTTATGAAGTTATGGTATCTTTAATTTCTTAATGCGCATATTCTATTTAATGCATATTATACTTTGTGGTTGTTAGGTAGTAAGTGTAAAAATATATGATAGTAAGAGAATTACAAAAGACGTGATTTACATGCAAAAAAATTCCCCGATTCCCCATGAGGATCCCCGTCCTCCTGATAGGGACGGGGATGGGATTGAAATTTTATCCCCTTGGGTATCGGGGCCGGAGGATGGGGGATGGATATTGGTGATTAGGGAGGGGGATGGGAAACATGATTCCTGAAATTCCCAGACCCATTGCCATCCCTAGTAACATTGTGGCTGTCATCAACAATTCTGTTTTCACAAACATGTCCAAAACTATATGTCCAAACTGATCTTTGGAAGTCACACACAATTTGATAATTAGATATTTCTTTGGTTAACTTGCAAAAAATACTACTTGATGATAAATTTTTATAACTTTCATTTTAATCTAAAAAATAAGTATGTAAATTTAAAGTAGTTTAATACGGATAAATAGTTAGATATTGTAAGGACCAAAAGGGAAGTATATATTGATGAAACATGGAGTATTATGGAAACAAGAAAGTCAACTAATGGGTACATATGGCTTTGGTATAAAAATTGAAAGGACTACTGGAATTTTTATATGCACTACGTAACAAAATTGCCAAAAATGAGGCCTTTCAAAAAGTGTGCTCTGTGCCACTGCACTTGTTGCACTCCCAATCAGGCCTGGAAACATTAATACAAGTATTTCTACCTTTTTTGTGTTACATGTCATCTGAGTAGCATTTTCGTGTTAAGCAAGCCTGTCCGCCCCCCCCCCTCTGGTTAAGCAAATCAAAGTTTTTGTTTATGACAGTAAGTAAAGAGACGGTAGGGGTTTAGGGTTTAGGGTAGGGTGAACATTTGCCTCTAACAAAATATTTGTAGTGTAAATTTTATAAAAGATTAAATTGCAAAACTCGTCTTTGTGGTTTGGCCAAATTGCACGTTTGGTCCGCGTGGTATCGAAATTGCAAAAATCTTCATGTGAGAACCTTTGGTTCCAACTTTTAGTTCCTTTGTAGAATAAAACTGACTTAAATACCCCTCTGTTCGAACAAAGGATGATAAGGGGTATTTTGATCATTTCAGTTCGGACAAAGGACTAAAAGTGGAACCCAAAGTTTTCCACCGGACGTGTTTTGCATGTCGATTACCACGCGGACCAAACGTGCAATTTGACCAAACCCAAGGACAATTTTGCAATATCTCACTTATCTATACTATTATAAAGAGAATTTAGGATTCTCTTGGAAAGTTAAACCTGCTAAAATGGAAAATGTTGAAAAATTTAATGCATAGAAGCTTTGCTATTTTAGGGTTTAGTTATTGTTAGCCTCAAAATATTGAGTCGAACAATGGAAGTTCGTTCATTATATTAGGTCTCGGTTACTTAATTAATTATACGTTGTAATAGGCTAGAAGGGTAAACGGGCTCGTAAATGTAAGCTAATATTGTATGTGTATCGGGCTAAAGCCCAAGTCAATCCCGAGCCCGGCCCAAGTAAAAGCCCACACGCCCCATGTAGTTGTGTAGGGTATATATACCATTTTCCACTATGGAAAATGGTGTTGATTCTCATTTGTATTTTTCACATTTGCTAGAATTAACCAACTCTTTTTTCTCTCTACTTTCTCTCTCTAACTTCTCTCTAAAAATTCTTCATATCTTCTCATCTTATTTTCTTGTTCATCATGGTGAAGTGAAAGTGATTTTGGGTTCCGACATTTTGGATATCACCTACGCCTCGGGGTGGTTTAGTGGTCTGTTGTGGTGATTAAAGCTTTTTGATATCGGTTTATAGAGTTTATTTTAGGATTTATTCTAAGTTTTATTACTGCTTTGTATCACGAGCCTTGTTTTTTACTATGTTTCATTACTTTTTTTGCATATTACGTTTTATTTTAGTGGGCCAAAATTATTGTTTTCTTTGTTTCATTTATTTTTGGTCTACACTATTATCACTAGTAGGAATGGTGCAATAATGAACTTATAAAAACAAAAGAAGACGACACAAGGAAGACAGCAACAACCGAACAAGTAACAAATTCACGAGAGCCGAACGAGTGAATTTCACGTGAGCCGATCGAGTGAATTTCACGAGAGCCGAACGAGTGGAACTTTTGTAGAGCCGAACTAGTTTCTTCAAGGTGAGCCGAACGAGTGAATTTCACGTGAGCCGAACGAGTGAATTTCACGTGGAGCAGAACGAGTGGAACTTTTGTAGAGCTCCGAACGACTTCTCGACAAGAGTTGAGCGAACGGGTGTTAATTTAAAATGAGCCGAATGAGTTATTGCTTGCCAAGAGACGAACGAGTGTAATTTTAAAAGTGCCCGAACGTAGTTATTGCTTGCAAGAAGGACCGATCGAGTTATAATTATAAATGAGCCGAACGGTTTTTTATAGTGCAACCGAACTACTAAAATCGAGGACAAAAACTACACGTTTTAACTAATTTTTGGTTTTTCGGGTTTCGTGTGACGGTAAACACGGGACTTGTGACCATTACCATTGAGATTTGTGACATGTTCGATCAACGTGATTCTATTTCGGTTTGCATCCGACGAATACCGTACAATCAACGGGATTAAATTTACATTCGTTATTTTTTTTTATAAGTTTCAAACGAACAAGAAAGGAAAAATGGTGGGAAAATTTCTAATTATTAAACCAAAATTGGAAATGTACACATGCAGTCCCTGAACTTAAGGTGGTTTTCAAAGTTCGTCCTTTGTTTCTTTTAAAACACTTTTTGTTAATTTAGGCTTACACCGTTTGTCCTTACTTGAGTTTTAATCAACCGTTACTCATCTCAAGTTGAAAGTTTGAGCACCGTTCATCGTTTTAGCTCACAAATCGTTAACAAAAGATCAAGTTCTTCAACAACAACAACGATTTCACCAACAATAATTCTATTTTTACAGTTTTTTCTTGATTTAGTAAAATCCCGTGAAATACTCTTGTATTTTCTCGGTTTAGTCAAGACTTGTAAAATCCTGTAAACATAGTTTTCCACAACAAAACAATCACTTTATGCTTATGTACTACAAATCATTTTTACTTCTTATTTCTTAAATCATCATATGACAACTCCAATTGTAACTTCCTACAACCGACAGTCAAATGATAACAATTAATGGTAGATGGTTTAAAGGATTGTCCACCAATGCTTGCAAAGGGACGATATTGCACAATGCGATCAGGTTCTTACGATACATTGATACAAGACCAAATGGTGATGCCTTACGGAAGTGCATTCTCAAAGGTCCTTACACTCCAACGATTGTCACAACACCAGCTGTTCCTGCAACAGAGGATTCTCCAGCAGTTCCTGAACAAACAACAGTCGAGACAGTTATGAATATGACTCCTGAAAACAGAGCTCATTTTGAATCAGAAAAAGAAGCAATTCATTTGATATTGACTGGAATTGGAGATGAAATATACTCAACTGTTGATGCATGTCAGACAACTCAAGAAATGTGGGAAGCCATCGAAAGGCTACAACAAGGTGAATCACTCAATATTCAAGATGTCAAGACAAACTTATTTTGGGAGTTTGGTCAATTCACCTCTCATGATGGAGAAACAATTGAGTCTTACTACACAAGATTCTACAAGATGATGAATGAAATGATCAGAAACAATTTGACAGTTGCTACGATGCAAGTCAATGTTCAATTTCTTCAACAACTTAATCCCAAAATGGTCAAGATTTGTCAACAATTTGTGAAAGCAACAACACAAGTTGGATGAAGTTTCATTTACCATAAGCTTGACATTCTGAAACAATACCAAAAGGAAGTTAATGAAAATCCGTGTGAAAGAATTGCCAAGAATGCTAACCCATTAGCACTTGTTGCTACTGCTCAAACACTTCAAGACCCTTATTATCAATCATCAAAGTCTCACAAATCATATGCACCAAACATCAAATGCTTCACTTCTAACCAATCTCATGCAACTAAGGATACAAAGGCAAAGAGAAAGCCAAACCTATCACACCACCATCTGAGTAGCTTTTAAAGAAGACAGTGATCCTGAACAAGCTCAAAAGGATAAAGACATGCAGAAAAATTTGGCTCTCATTGCAAAGTACTTCAAGAAACTCTACAAACCTACCAACAACAACCTCAGAACTTCCTCAAACACCAGAAACAAGAATGTGGATACTACTCTAAGGTACAAGAATGACAATCAGACTGGACAGTTTAGGAATCAGAGGGCAGTAAATGTTGTTGGGGCTAGGGAAACTGTAGGTGGTCCGTAGTGCACAAACAGTCTGGGTACAGTGTTTTAACTGCAAGGAATTTGGTTATTTTGCTAAGGAATGCAGAAAGCAAAAAGGGATAAGACTCCACGTATCACAAGGAAAAGATGTGTTGTGTAAACTAGTGAGAATGGTGTTCAACTTCAAGCGAGCAAATCTGACTGGCTAGCAGCACGGTGAAGAAATTGGGAACATAGAGTTGGAAAGCACATTACAGTTACTTGGCCAAGATTCAGGAGGTTCCTAATGCAGACTCAGGCACAGACACTGAGCCATTGGAACAGGTACAATACGATACTGATACTAATGTGTTTGCCAATGACTTACAACATTTTGACCAATCTGAATCCATTAGTAACACATGTGTAGTGGAAACGGGTGATAGTAATGTCATCATGACTCCCGGTATGTGTGAAATTGATATTCAAGAATGGACCAAAATGATGTAATATGTGTTGAATGGGTGTTGCACTGCTATTTAATTGCTAATTTAAAACTTGAGTCGATGAAAATATAAAAGATTCAAAAGCAATTAAAGAACCCAGCAAATGCAACAATGACTCAAGAGTTAATGGAGTGCAAATCTATTCTTGCGGAAACTAGTAGAACTATAGAGAGAATCTAATAGTATTCGGGATAGTTGCTTGTTGCACTTCAAATTTGTAAACAGACTGGGTTTTGAGGAGTACAAGGCCTTTAATGATCGTACAGTTGACTATGACAAAACTTGAACGCAGGTTAATGAAACTCTAGGGGACTATTAGCTCAAAAAGGAATTGACATAAAAGAAGGTTTAAAAGTTAAAGCCTATGAAATTTCTGTTGTCAAAGAGAAACATGATGAGTTAGTCAAACAGAGTCTTTTAACCAAGTCACATTACGAAGGTCTTGTCAAGGAGAAAACAAAGGTAATAACGGATTTGAAGCTTAAGGAAGAAAAAGATATTGACAAAATGATTTCAATGGAAAACCAGTTAAAGTTTTTGAATGAAATTGTTTACAAACGAAGTCAATCAATCCAAACCATTCATATGTTAGCACCCAAATGCCCTACATTTAATGGAAGACCTACTTTGCCACATCCAAAGGGTACCTTAAAAAAGGCTCAAAATAAGATACCATGTTTGTATGCGATCCCACATGACCAATCTGATCCTGCAAACAGACTCGTCCCCGATCGGGAAGAGACTCTGACTCTTGATAACGAGAGTCGATCAAAATTGAATAAAGACTTAGTGAAACCTTTTGACTACACAAAGTTAAATAGTCTTTATGAAATTTTTAAACCCCCAACCCAGCATTATCTTGTTCAATTCGCACATGCAAATGAAATAAGAAATAAAATGTGGAGAAAATCATTTGTGAAAACAAAACCAAATATTTTCAAAAACATAGATTTCTTACCAGTGTCAAAATCAATAAGCAAAAAGTAGACAAGGCATATTAATGTCATGAGAAGACATTAATCGTCTGAAAGAAAATTGTCGATCAAGCATGGGTAAAAACATTCCAAACGGGACCTTCTCATCTTCGTAACCCAACTGCGCAAGATATGGAAATCCTAGTTAAGACATGTTTGATGCCCCTTGCCCTTAAGACTCAGAATGATAGTTTTGCATTTGTACATGAACTTAAGCAAGAAATGCATGCAGATTTAAAGTACGTTGAATCTCTTGAAGATGAACTTGATGAACTTGAATCTAATAAGGCTGAATTTTCAACATGTATGATTGCTTTTGCAGAATGTGTGTCTAAGTAGTTATGTGTTCTTATTTTTGCAATTCTTCATCTGATTAGATGAGATCCACTGATTTACAATGATTTATTTTCACAAAGTACAGGGAATGTGACTGTCTTGCACAAAAGCTTTCTGAACAAACTGAATTTGTAAGTAAAGAGATTTACACTGAGCTTTTACGGAGTTTTGCTAAATTAGAAAAACACTCAATTTCTCTTGAAAATTATTTTTTCTTTTAAAAAAATTTTTGTTGTTTTACAAGAATGTCAAGAACAACTGAAAATTGACACAGTTTGCAAGAAAAGGCGTCAAATGTATTTCGAAAGGAACGTGATACAATATTTGAAATACAAGATTTGAAAGCTCAATGCAAGACAAGATCATTTCTAATAAGTTGAGTTAAAGAAACTCAATTGAATTTGACAAAAGGAAAATCTATGGACACTTAAGTTTGATTAAACATTTGGTGTTCGACAACCCCAAATGCTCAAAGGATTCTAAAACATCAGTTTTAGGAAAACTGGCTCCTTTTTCAGACTCTCTGAGAGAAATATTTTGCACAAAAAAGTCAGTGTTAAAAACTAATGAGGCAGAGGGTTTATCAAAACCTGTCACTCCATAGGAATTTGCCCTCAAAACAGCAAAGCAAGCTGTAAAGAAAACAAATGTGATTAAAACCAGGCATGTATCGCATTGCAAGTAGTTACTACGCATATAGAGCCACCACAGTTGAATCAGACTTCTAGGATACTAATCCCTCGCGTAATCTATGATTACAGGAGTAGCTCACAAAACTAATGTTAGCAGACCACAGCCTAGGAGCAATCAAATGAAAGATAAGGTCGTGCCAAACACTAGTCAAGTGAAGTTTAAGAAGACTGAAGTAGAAGGAAACCCAGGATTTTCTAGTATTTCTAAATCTAAACAATGTATGACTGCGTGTAAGACTGTCTTAAAATCTGAACTGTCGATTGTGTATGTTGTTTGTGCTACTTGTGGATATGTGTGTTTTATTCGAATCATGATGCTTGTGTTTCTAGTTTTTTGAAAGACGTGAATGCTAGATCTATAGATGTCTAATGTAGTGCCTATTTAGTACTAGAAAAACCCAAAAGTCAAGCGAACAAATCTGTTGCAACACCCAATAAGAAAAAATGTAGATCAGTATCTTACTATATATGTTCTCAAGAGTTACTATAGATGCTATATAGAAAAATTGTAAGGCGTGGAATGGTGGATATGCACAAACAATGCCCATCGCATGATACATGGGTTCCTAAGGACAAAAAGGAAAATGGGATACCTAAAGTTGGAACGAAAGTGTGACTAGAAAGTTAGTTTGTCCTATATTAATTGTTGCTAGGGTTAACTAAGTGTCGTAAACTCACCAATCACTTTTGGATCCAATTTGTCTTGTATACCATCGTCTTTAATTGTCTTGGACAGATGGTGATTCTGGATTGCACAAAGCACATGACGGGCAATCTATCTCTGCTGTGCAATTTTATTGAAAAATACATGGGTACCGTTCGTTTTGGCAATGATCAATTTGCTCCAATTCTTGGTATGGAGGAGTTTGGTTCGAGGAAAATAATCATGATCTAAAAGGGTTTACTACGTCGAAGGTCTCAATCACAATCTTTTCTCGGTTGGTCAATTCTGTGATGCGGATTTGGAGGTTGCATTTCGGAAATCTACGTGTTTTGTTAGAGATCTTCAGGGAAACGACTTACTAACCGGTAATCGTGGAACTGATCTCTATACAATTTCTCTTCAAGAAACAACTTCATCAACTCCAATCTGTCTCATGGCTAAAAGCCTCACAACTAAGATGGTTATGGCATCGAAGACTTTATTGTCTCAACTCGACTAATCAACCTTGCTTTCAAGAAAGATGTTGTGATTGGTTTACCAAAACTGAAGTATGTCAAGGATCAACTATGTTCCTCTTGTGAAGTGAGTAAAGCAAAACGAAGTTCATTCAAGTCAAAGACTGTTCCAAGTTCAAAAGGACGGTTAAATTTGCTCCATATGGACTTATGTGGTCCAATGCGGGTTGCAAGCATAAATGGGAAGAAATATATTCTGGTAATTGTTGATGACTACTCCAGATATACTTGGACTCTCTTTCTACGTTCCAAGGATGAAACACCAGAAGTTTTAATGCACTTTCTCACAATGGATCCAAAAGAAATCTTCAAGCCCAGTATTTCTGTTCGCACTGACAGAGGCACTGAGTTCTTAAACAAGACACTTAATGCATTCTTTAAAGAAGAAGGAATTGAGCATCAAACTTCTACTCCTCGAACACCTGAACAGAACGGCGTTGTCGAAAGACGAAACCGCACTCTCGTTGAGGCTGCTCGAACGATGCTATCGGCTTCTAAACTTCCTTTATTCTTTTGGGCTGAAGGCAAGGGCAACCGCATTTGTATACTCAAATAGAGCAATCAACATCCCTACTATGAGAAAACGGCATATCACATCATTAATGAAGAAAACCCTCAATTAAACACCTTCACATCTTTGGTTGCACTTGTTTACTTAACAAGAGATGGTGAAAACTTTGGATAAGATGAAAGAAAAAGGGGATACATGCATTTTGGTGGGATTACTCCCCACTCAGTCAAAGGGTTTGTGTCACAAACAAAGAACAAGGTTGATGTTGAATCCATACATCTCAAATTTAATGGAGATCAAAGAGATGTCTGAGACGTCTGTTGCTAATGACACTTCAGGCCTCGTTCCCCAACGACAAAGGCGTCCTGATTATGACTAACCCGGACCCCGCACCAGAACAAAAAAATGGTTCTCCTTACAGCAGATTACAAACATTCCATCACAACAAGAGTTGGCTCTTCTTTTCGGTCCTTGTATGATGATTTTTTCAATGATGGTACTTCTCGGTCAACAAGTCTTCTTTCTTCCACCGATAATTTCTGCTCCACAAGGACACACACCCTTCACGAAATATTCACCCTACATCAGAACCGCGAGCATCTCAGAACAATTGTTCATGCTGAGAAAATAACGATCATCAACAGAATTTTTTTTAAACCCCAAAACAAATTTCCCTTTCTGTACACCGGTACAAGAAATTGCTGAGTCTTCCTCACGCAATATTGGTACTTCAAATATGCATACCTTCAATCAACCTCATGATTCCGAATACCGATGGACAAAAGATCACCCGTTAACTCAAGTTCGTGGAAATCCATCCAAGCCAGTTCAAACAAGACGACAACTTGCAACAGATCCTGAAATGTGTATGTTCGCACTCACCGTGAGCACTGCTGAACCGAAAAACATTAAGGAGGCAATGGCTGATTCTGCATGGATTGAAGCAATGCAGGAAGAACTTCATCAGTTTGACAGACTACAAGTCTGGGAACTCGTTGACAAACCTTTTGGCAAGCCATAATCAAGCTAAAGGTAGATATGGAAAAAACAAAAAGGAAGACGACCAAACTGTAATTCGCAACAAAGCACGACTTGTAGCAAAGGGGTATGCTCAGGGAAGAGGGTATTGATTTCGAGAATCATTTGCTCAGTGCTCGCTTGGGAGGTTGTAGGATTTTTGTCGCATATGCTGCACACAAGTCTTTTCCAATTTATCAGATGGACGTGAAAACGGCATTTCTTAATGGTCCATTGAAGGAGGAGGTTTATGTTGCACAACCAGACGGATTCGTTGATCCTGATCATCCAGACAAAGTTTACCGTCTAAGGAAAGCTCTATATGGATTGAAACAAGCTCCGAGAGCCTGGTATGATGAACTCTCAAAATTCCTGATTTCCAAAGGTTTTACTAAAGGTATCATTGACCCGACCCTATTCACGATAAAATACGGGGAGGACATTCTACTTGTGCAGATTTACGTTGATGACATTATTTTTGGTTCCACAAACCCTAAATTTTCAAAACGTTTTGAAAAATTAATGCACGGTAGATTTGAGATGTTCCCTTATAAGGGAAATGAAATTCTTTTTAGGAATTCAATCCACCAAATCCCCACGCGGTATTTTTATCCATCAGGCCAAATATACTTTGAAAATCCAATGGTTGGATACAAGGACAAAAGCATTGGTACACAAGGCTACGAAACCTAAATTAGATGCAGACTTGAGTGGTGAACCCGTAGACCAAACTGACTACCGTAGCAAAATCGGGTCACTCATGTATCTGACATCTAGTAGACCAGACATAGTGCAAGCTGTATGTTATTGTGCAAGATATCAAGCAAGACCGACTGAAAAACACCTCAAAGAGGTTAAAAGGATCTTTTGATACTTAAGAGGTACCATTCACATGGGACTCTGGTATCCGAAGGGTTCTGGCTTTGAACTAACAGCTTTTTCAGATGCCGATCATGCCGGTTGCGTTGATACTCGCAAAAGCACTTCTGGAGGAATACAGTTCCTAGGTGATAAGCTAGTCAGCTGGATGTCAAAGAAGCAAGATTGTACTGCAATGTCATCCGTAGAGGCTGAATACGTGGCGTTATCTGCAAGTTGTGCTCAAGTAATGTGGATGAGGACACA
Source organism: Tanacetum coccineum (assembly GCA_026074375.1). Lineage (NCBI taxonomy): Eukaryota > Viridiplantae > Streptophyta > Magnoliopsida > Asterales > Asteraceae > Tanacetum > Tanacetum coccineum. The sequence continues at coordinate 18,114 of BQNB010068838.1, forward strand.
ACTTCAAGATTATGGCTTCAACTACAACAAAATACTTTTTACTCGAATTCTCAGTCAAGCCATATCACTACCTTTCCACCCTATCATCCACATTACCAAGCCACACACATCCTCTTACTAATTCCTCAACAGAACATTTAACAACCTTTTTTCCCCCCCCCCCCCCCCCCCCCCCCCCCTTTCCCTCCCCCCCCCCCCCCCCCCCCCCCCCCCCCCCCCCCCCCCCCCCCCCCCCCCCCCCCCCCCCCCCCCCCCCCCCCTAAAATGGGGCCCCCCCCCCCCCCCCCCCCCCCCCCCCCCCCCCCCCCCCCCCCCCCCCCCCCCCCCGCCGTGGGCCCAGCTATAATGAATTGTACTTTGTCAGAAATGAATTACCAAGTGGGTGACATGTTTCTAAAGGCCCTTTTTCCCGGGGGAAAGAAGAAAGGTTTCAGTATCTCGTCAGACGAATTGGTATGAGATGTTTGACTCCAGCAGAACTGGAGGTTCTGACAAAAGAATCTGCTTGATACTTCATCAAACATCAACATGTAAATATTTTTATAAAAGAAAAATACAAAAATATAAAATTTCAAAAAGAAAATACAAAATCAAAAAATCAGAAAATGTTTCAAAAAATATTCTTCTCGACATGTCTCTTGGAATCGATAACATTTACGTACCTAGAAATGTTGATTAATATCGACACGGGCGTGTAAATGAAGTTCGAACAGGAGTTTCAAAAGTTTTCAAAACATGTCATTTCTAAGTTTTCTTAATGGCTTATGTGCAAATATCAGTACGTAACCCGGACTTCAAATAAAGGAAAGTTTATCTATAAAGATAACTTATCCTAACAACGAGAAATTCAACTTTTCTCGGTCTTGAGCTGTTCTTACAAGACATTCAAAGTTTTAAGCTCAAGAAAAAGGATAGTGTACGCATAAGTGCGCTTACCCTTAGAGTTGGAAGAGAAGTCTTCTAACATGATGTTTTTCAAAATGTTGAACACAATTTTTCAAGAATTTCTCACTGACGATTCATAATCTTTCAAAATTATGTGTTCAACACTCCATCTTTCAAGGGGGAGTTTTTCGAAAAACAACGTTTAATGTGTTTGGATACATCATATCACAACTCCAATTCTTTGTATCAAATAACCATTCCAAAAATTCTTAATAACAATAAGATAATAATGACAATTCAATAGAATGATAGTTATAAGATGACTAAGTGTTCAACCTCAATTTTATATTGATTTTACAACTTGGTATCATTTTTATTGGTGTCAAACATATGTAAAATTGAGGGGGAGCAAGATGACACAGTTCCAAATAATTCATGCTAAGCTTTAACCATTTTTCCCCATGGCCTTTTAAGACAAAATTTTATTCACACGTATTTCAAAATCCGAAGTGACTTAGGAATTTAAAATAAGGGAGAAATGGTAATTAAAAGGTGTTCTAAAAGACTCAATAGTGCTCTTCGAAAAAAGGTTTTATGGTTACGATCTCATACCCTACAACATCTTATTTCACGACGATTCTGAAGTCATAAGGTGGTAAGGTTAGGTATTTGTTCCTTGATCACCAGAACCAGAGGGATCTATCCAAGGACACTCCATGTTGAAAATAGACAGTCTTAGGTATGATTGGAGATGAATGGGTATAAGGTAAGAATGCCGGACTAAAGTTTTGAGCTAAACACTGGAACAATCACAACAAGGTGTTAGTAATGACGTCTTGTTAAGCATTGAAGGGGTTTAAAAATGAAAAAGAAATGTAAGGATAAAGGGTCTAAGAAAGAAGCCCTCCATACAACTTAGGCAGAAACTGGGTCAATACATATGTGTCTGAACAACATTGTTGATTGAGGCTGTACATTGAGCGACATCTTGGACCCAGTGATCGGCAATGCAACACCCTTTCCCGCCATTCGGGTTTCTCTCCAAAAAGATACGTGTCTCATTTGTCACGGAGATACCACCTCGACTTCTATTGACTTTCTACTCCGAGTTAGTTGATATCGAATAGGTGGCAGTCATGCTCAGCTCCGATTACTAAAAAATACCAAAACACACTAATTCGAGTCTAGAGCCAAGAGATCATCAAATAAATCTCATTAGGACACATTTCATGACAAACACTTGTTGAACATCATTAAGTTCATAAGCTGTTAACAAGAGTCCTATGCATTATCCTTGTGATTCTGCCAGAACATCCGTGTTGGTACTTTATGTGCTCACAATGAAGATGGAGATCCTGCTCTGAGCCAGTATCAATGGGAAGCTCTTGATAGGTAACTTGCGTGATTCTATATGATCAAACTTGTGTCATCTGGGAAGAAACGATGGTGCATTCAACGTGAATCTTAACGCGTTCCAAGAAATGATTGACGGCTTAATCAGAAAGCTAGTAAACTATCTGATTTTCACTCTTACCGTGGTATCTGCTTTGAGAAGTTGGTGATGTGAACTAGCAAGCATGGCAAATCTAATACATTGTGGTTATTTTAGGGATAAAAGGGGGGGGGGTCTACGCTTGAGCTGGAAACATTTCAAGGAGATTCTTTGAATCTACCTGATCACAGGTATAATATTTATATTGTAAAACGGTCCTACGAAACTGAAGGTTAATCTAACCAAATCTGGATGAATGTCAAAGCCATATTCGTCCACACGCTTTTTTTGCATACTGTTTTATTTCAGGATACATAAAGATGGAGATGGTGATGCCTCATTCCAGCGGAGTCGAATTCATTACCACATGCTCATGCTCAAACTACAAAGAACATTACTTTAAGCACCAAGGATCTCAAGAATCATGAAAGCTCAAGAATTAAAGACAAAGGCACTTACAGCACATAACTCTGGATATACAAGATCTTCTCAAAGATTTTCAAGTATATCTAAGGGAGTTTGTTTAGCAAGCTTTCTCAAGATGATGTCAATGTATGACGCATGTTGGTCAAGACACAAGATCGCAAGGGTGGGCAAAGATGATCATGACGGAAGGATAAAGTATTTAAAGATCTCTGGACGGAAAAGAACGAAGTCTAAGACTAGGACAAAGGCTCAAGATCAAAGATGGACAAAGCATGATAGGAACAACGCCTCTCCAACGGAATTTCAGAGACCAAGACCACAAGATTCTTATGGTACAAAGCAATCCATTGATACTTTGAGGGTGTCACAATGAACTCACTTCGGGGGAGATTGTTAGCCTCAAAATATTGAGTCAAACAATGGAAGTTTGTTCATTATATTAGGTCTCGATTACTTAATTAATTATACGTTGTAATAGGCTTAAGGGTACACGGGCTCGTAAATGTAAGTTAAATTATTATATCGTGTATCGGGCTAAAGCCTCAAAGTCAATCCCAGGCCAGGCCCAAGTAAACAGCCCACACGCCCATGTAGTTGTGTAGGGTATTTATACCATTTTCCACTATGGAAAATGGTGTTGATTTCTCATTTGTATAATTTTCAAATTTGCTTGAATTCAACCAATACTCCTTTTTTTTCTCTCTACTTTCTCTCTCTAACTAATTCTCTCTAAATTTCTTCCATATTTTCTCTTATCTATTTTCTTGTATCAATGGTGAAGTGAAGGTGATATTGGTTCGGACAATTTAAACTTGTAAGCTAATGTTTTAAAAACGTAACATTTAAGTAATATAATTGTTCATTTAATGCTAATGTTTTAAAAACGTAAATAACATTGATCATACATTAAAAACGTAAATAACATTTAAGTAATATAATTCTATTTAATGATGAATTTAAATGTGTTATGTAAGCACTTCATTTTTTTCTATAATTATGCGAGGCCAATTATAGAAGAAATTAATAGGCCAACTAATTTCCATTGACTATAGTTTTGGGTAAATCCCCTATTCAAATGGGGACTACAATTAGATTGAATTAACACAACAGAAACATAAAACACTTATTCTTCTCCAATATACACGCTTCATCAATTTCACAGACTTTTTTGCTTTCGTTTTGGTTCTCAGTGTTTGATATCATGTTTTGAAAGTATCATGTAATTCACTTCTACATGTTTTCATATATTTTATTCATGTTTTTTAAAGGTTGGCTACATTGGCTACGATTAAATCACTTAATAAGGGTATCTTCTTTTTTCAAAACCTTCAATGAGGAAAGTATGTTATATTTTTAGACTGTGGTATATATATGTTTGGTTTCCTTTGGCGGCCTTGCTTAGTGGGTTTCTTGGAGCCTATAAACTCCTTTCACTCCCCCACCAACTCCACCACTACACCACCATTCACCTCCACCAACGAGCTCATCCATGATTGTAACCCCATCAACACCGAAACCCACCACCACCAAACCCCTCTACCACCGAATGCCGCCACTATTGTAAGCCATAAAGTAAAAGGTCTAGCTGGTCCACGAGTGAAAAAGCAAAAAGAAAAGAAGAAAGCCAGCGAAATTATATGTTGTGCTATTAGAGTTTTCATGATCTTGACTTTATCAAAGATTCATATATTCATATGTAATTTTATTTTATTTTTTGTTTTTATTTGTGACTCGGGTTTAAATAAAGAAGGCAAAAGGAGGAAATAAATATTGTGATTTTATCTATCTATACTTTTATACTAAGGATATTGCTACAATTCTTGAATGTAAATGTGAAAAGTGAAAACTGAATGTATTTTAGGAATGAATGAAAACTGAATTTTATTATATGAAACACAATAAATTGTAACAACATTTGAATAATAAATTCAGTCATCAATACCATTATAACATTATAATAGCCCATTTAATTTATCATTGTAACGGCCTTCAATAATTATTAAAAAGTATAACTGTTAAAAATCATTACTATCGATAATGATTATTAAAAATATGTAACCGCATCCGCCTTATAAATCCACACAAACCATTTCATATCTCCCCACACAAATCTTTTACTTAGTAAAGGAAAACAAAAAGTGGGGACTTTTGCATTTCAAAAAAAAAAGAATCTTTCCTTATTAATTATGATGCTTCAAATTTTTTATTATTTTTGAATATATGTTTAATTAAAAGCTTAAATACTTCTAAAATTGACATTATTTTGGTGGAGAAATCTGATAAAAAAAACACATAAAAATATATGTGTCAAATTTATAAAAATAAAAACTTGAAAAAAAAAAGGAGGTAATTAATAAAACTTTAGTGGTTTAATTTTAAATAAATTGTATAGAGTTAAGTGTAAATTTATAAATTTAAAAATTTTATTATGACTTTAAAAAAAACAAATAACCTATTAAACTTTCATAACTTATAAAACAGAAAAAATAAAAATTATAAATATATTTAAAAAACATAATGTAAAAGCCTCGTGCGTGCACGGGGATTAAAACTAGTGTTATTTTACAACAAATAATCTCTCAATATACCCTCACTTTCACTTCTCAACTCTTATGAGTACTTTCTGCATATATTCTTTATATTTTTGTTAGAAAAACGCTTATTTTGAACGTTAGAAGAAATATTTACCACAATATCGCATATCGTTAATTATCTGCAGCTAGAAATTACCGGTGCTATGCACGGGTACTCATCTAGTAATACTAATTTCAATTTATCAAGTCATAGTTACTATTGTGCATCATTAAAATTCAAACTATTAAATTAGATATTAATATGTGTTTTGGCCAATGAATTTCATTGCATAAGTTTTGTTTTTGTCATATAACAAGGAGAGAAAAGTTCAATGTAGAACACTATCTAATTAAAGAACAATTCATTTCATCTCAACCATTCATTTTATTTTCATCTAATGGTTTAAATTAATTCCTATTTTAATTTAATTAAAAAATTCATTTTCATCTTATTTTTTTAAAATTAAATAACTCACAAACCGTTAATCGTTACGCAAAACAAAATATACCATCGCGACGAGAATTAAATTATCTTTCTATAGAGGGGCACTTCTATATACTTTCGACGAACTTTTTTTTCAATAATTTTTTCAGCCACGTCTGAAAAAATCACATGTGATTTTACGAAATCACATGTGCTTCGAAAAATCACATGTGATTTCTTACATTAAAAATCACACGTAAATTTGTAAATTCACATGCGCTTTATGAATTTATGAAATCACACGTGATTTATTACTTTAAAAATCATAAGTGAATTTGTGAAATCACATGCGATTTATGAAATAGCACGTGATTTTTAAAAAACAACAAATCACAAGTGATTTTACAAATCACGTGTAATTTTTTTTGGCGAAAATTTTAACACAATAAAGTCGTCAAAAGTATATGAAATTGATTTTTTTAGTTACGTTTGAAAAAATCACATGTGATTTTATGAAATCACATGTGATTGTGCTACAAATCACATGTGATTTTTTCAGACGTGACTGAAAAAAAAATTCAAAAAAAAGTTCGTCGATAGTATATAAAAGTGCCCCTCTATAGAAAGATGATTTAATTCTCGTCGCAATGGTGTATTTTTTGTCGTTTGACGGTTTACCGTTTGCAAGATATTTTATTTTTAAAAAAGAGGTGAAAAGTGGAGTTTTTTAATTGTTTTTTTTTTATTTGATAAAAAATAAATGGCTAGGATGTGTTCTTTTATTCTTTAAGATGATATTGTTCTATCATGATCTCACCTCGAATCATTATGGGTGCTGATATGTACACGGAGCTAATTACTTCGCACATGGATAATTAATGTCCTTTTACTATTATGCCCCTCAACACTCTTTTTAGTATATATACATCCAATTTTTCCACGTATCTTGGTTAGCAACTTTTAAGACTAACATATTAACATCACCGGTGTCCTTAGGCAAGGGCTCTCGTCTAACCCTCTATGACACCCGAACATATATACCTCATATGACACTCGTTTCAAGTGTTCAATCACTCAATTAACTTACAAGATAATAATTCTTCATGAATACTAGTGTCAACTCATATGTCTTTGAAGATTAATAAAGGTTACACACTTACACCTGATTGCATAAGCAGTAGACAGAATGATACTCCCACATGAATCATTAGCTTTGTGTGTTGTTGTCGACTTTATGCTGATAACGACAACAATTTTGAACCGGCTTTCAACCTTTCACAAATCATGCTCATTATTTCATAATAATTTAATGTGCTTTCCTAAGAAGTGACACTATTGAACTTCTTCTATTCTAAACTGCCCGAACGTTTATATCTCGGTGAGACGAAATCGTGCCTTAGCACACTCTTTTAGGTGTTGGGGAGTACAAAAATCAGGGTTCTATTACCCTTTTGTTCTATTTCGTCATTAACATTCATTTAGTGGTTTCATTTCTTTAATTTTTCGATAACAAGATCTCGATTAGAATCACGGGGGAGATTTAATCATCGAGTTATAAAAGGAGGCTGAGATCAATTTATATGAGATATTCAATTTGAAATCGAATGATTTATTTGTAGTAGAGATTTTGGTTAAGTTAACTTGCAATGTCTATGAACATAAAATAGGGAAGAAGATGGAAAAGAGAATGATAGAATGCATGTATAGTGATGTCCGGTACAAGAGGACAAATCGATAAGATTGGTAATATGTACTATATATGAGGGGTATAAGGGTAAAAGCGCATCAAATTTCTGTGTATGAAGTAATTTATTCCGTGTAAATATCAATACCCAATCATTATACAATAAATGAATACAAAGTAAAAGACACAATCGATTTTAATCTGTAATCTCTCTATCGAGTTTCAAGATGCTTATGATTTTATTTTATTTTATTTCTCAAGATAATTTATTAATTAAGAACATGTATTGATGATAAACAAGCAAAAGAACCCGCGCGTTGCGGCGGGGGTAATTTTTTTTTCGAATAATTTTTTTTACGTTTCGGGGGTTTTTTTTTGGCGATGCGTTATGGCGGGGCTAATTTTTAATATTTTCTTTTTTTTTTTTTTTTTTTTTTTGTCTGATTTGGGGAAAAATATTTGATTGGGACGGCGTCCCTTCTGGGTAATTTTTTCCGATTATTTTTTTTTTGGGACGGTTTTGTACATTTTTTTCGGGTTTTTTTATGTAAGACAATCGTAATAGTTAAAGGTGAGGGTCCGTTTTGTATTTTTTTTTACTTTTGAGCAGATTTTAGGTTATTTTTGGGTTTTTTTTTCCAAATTTTTTCCTTGATATTTCCTTTTTTAGTATGATTCGGGAAAAAAATTTTTGCGTTGGGACAGGTTAATTTTTTTCCGAATATTTTCTTTTTTTGGGACGGTTTCGATATCTTTTTTTGTGCCGTTGATTGCTAAAAAAGTTGGTTGGTGAACAATAAAAACTTGACGTTGTTTTATTTTTTGTTAATTTTTTACGCGGATTTTTTTGTGTAAGAAATCGTAATAGTCTAAACGTTGAGGGACCCGTTTTGTATTTTTTTTTTACTTTGGGCCAGATTTCAGCTATTAGTTTTTTTTTTTTTTACTTTGGGCCAGATTTTGGGCCACATTTTATGCGAATTTTAGGCTAGTTTGTCGACAAATGTGTATATTAGTAATAATTTTTTTTTATATGGCTTATGTGTTGGGCCTCATGTTTAAAGTGTTTTTTTTTTTTGCTATATGAGTTTTTTTTAATATAATGGGTTGTACGTTTGTGACCATATCGATTATTTTAAAGTTATTAGGTATCGAAGATGTTTCCGCGGGTATTTTTTTATCTGAATAAATCAGAACTTTTGTAATATTTTTTTTCCCTCCTACTTTGTGCATACAAATTTAAAAAAAAAAACAAAATAATTTAAAAAAAAAAACCAAAATCGGGCTGGCCCAAAATGGGAGCCCGTTACTGTAGCACTGTAGATCCACTGTCAAAACGACAGTGGATTTGTCCGTGAATGTGTAATATAGTAATATCATGGTGTTTCTTTTTTCCTTTGTTACTACTTAATGAGTGAGTCTAATCCCTTATTTCATTTTAATGGGTAAGGCCACAAAAATCTCACTCTCTCAATTAAGTGGCTCATAAGTTATATCTCGAAGCCACTTAATTTTGGAAACACCCTAACAGTGACAACCTTTATGCATGATTTTCTTGACTTGGAAAATTAAAGACAAAAAGTGTTGATTTGACCTAACTATGAAATTATTCCCATTTCAAAGACAACTATATGGAACATGTCGTTTTACGTGTCTCCTTTTTCTATTATCGTAGCGTGTTTTGTACAACATCGTGTAAAGAACCTGATTGGTTATAATGATATACAATCAATTTTGCCACAAATGTGATTTTATTTGCTGTAATTAGAAAGGTATACCTACAAACACCTTTTGCCGTGTTTTATGAATTAATTTTGTCGTCATACAAGTTGTTAAAAATAGCTTCGTGCTCTATATATTTAGATCATTTTGTAACCAGTAAATCATTTTTATAGAGAACATAACTTATCATACTAAGGCTGTGTTCGGCAACGGGTTCACGGGACTTATACGAGTTTGAGCTTTTAGAATAACCTACATTATGACATAAGTTTTGTTTGTCATATATGTTTATGGAAGTTTTTATAAGTCATAATTCTTCATAAGTCCATATTTATAAAAAAAAAGGGCTTATGGGTATAGCTAGTCAAATTCCTTAAATAACCTTTAAAATATAACTAGAAGAGTATCCGTGCATAGCTCGGGTATAGTAACGAGAATTTTATAACGGCAGATAGTTGTAGTGATAAAAAAAAGTTTATGGATATAAACAAAAAATAATAAAAGTTTGAAGATTTGAGGATTAAACATAATGTTTTGAAACCCTCCCCGGTCACCCGGCCGGTCAACCGAATTGAACCGGTTTTCCGGTCGAAAAACAGGTCAAATAAACCGGTTTTGTGTATTTGTCAAAAAAAATCCGTTAGACCTGCGCGGTTTTGAAGTGACCCCGGTTCCAAACCCCGGTGGTGAACCGGTTGAACCGGTAACCTGGTGACTCGACCGGGCCGATTAGTGACCCGGTTTTCAAAACATTGATTAAACACTATTTAAACTGGATGATAATAAGATAGGTTATAAACAAAAATTATAATAAAAGTTTATAGTTTCCATATTTACATGTCTTAAATTTTCAACATTCAACATTTGAAAGTTTTTCCATTATAGATGTTATAGATATAGATATATTATCACACAAAGGCTGAAAATACATATAAATTTTATTTTTTCTTTAGCAATTGTAGCTTATACATATGTGGTTTAATTTTGAATTGTCTTTATAACAAATTTGTAGTTGAAAGTCGGAATAACAAAGATAATAGACACATTACTTCTTTAATAATTTTTTTATGTGTAAATCAAAATCGTTAACCACCAGAATCATTTAAGGCTTTAAGGGATATCCTTTAGAAGTGAATAATAATCTTTCTGCTGATATAGGATTAGCAATGACGGGAGATCCAAAGTGAAATCCCCCCTAACATATATATGGGTAACAACTTATTACAGAATGCACAAAAGACAAAGCTCATTCGTTGTGGAACTTACCCAATTATATAGTTATTTTTTAGTATATATATCTGAGATTGTCGCAATAATAAAATTATAACATATGATCTTTAGCAGAACCATGCATATATTCATTTTCATGTGTTTGTATTTATGGTAATATTGACATGTAAGAACATTTTTGTTAACATACCCATGATGAAAAAACCGTATAAATTATGTTAGGTTAATTTTTTTTAACTCATTTGGTTCAAACAAATACACGAAATAAATAAATATTTATTATCATGTACAATATAACTATAAGGAATGAGTAACATACTATATTAATACGTAATTAATATTTAATTAATATTTTATGTCAAAATCCCGTGCGTGCACGGGTATTATAACTAGTAGATAAATATGAGTATATTTGTGAGTTTAAATGGTTGAGTTGGGTATATTTGTTTTTTAAACTTTTGTTGGGATACATGCAATTAGTGGAGTTTAAATGGGAAAATATGTAATTCTCCCGATTTTATTTTATGTATAGTAAGCCTATGAAAGTTCCCAAGCCATTCAGTAATGGACCAAGCATCGAATTTATTCTGGTGAATTTGGGTTGGGACATTGGGTTATTTGGTTAAACAAGCAAGATTATCCGCGCGTTGCTGCGGGCGTTAATTTTTCGCGCGTTGTTGCAGGACGTTAATTTTTTATTTTTTATTTATTTATTTATTTTTATTTGTTTTTGCGCGCGTTTTTTTTATGTTTAATAGTGTAAGTTTATTTTTTCTTGCACGTTACTGCGGGGCGTTAATTTTTCGTGCGTTGTTGCGTGTCATTAATTCTTTTTTTTCCTTTAATTTTGTGCGAGTTTATTTTGTCGGTCTCATATTTAATAGTGCGGGTTTACTTTTTCAGTATCGTGTTAAGTAGTTTTTTATGGTCTTACGCGTTGTTGCGTCGCGTTAAAATTTTATTTTTTTTATTTTTTATTTTTTTTGCGAATTTTTTTTTTGTCTCATGGTGTAAAATGACACTGTTTAAGTCAATTCGGAAATGTTACCGCGGATATTTTTTTATCTGAATGCGTCGGTACTTTTATAACATTTTTTTCCTCCCTAATTTGTGCCGGCAAATTTATAAAAAAAAAAAAAAAACTAATTGGGCCGACCCAAATTTTTGGGCTAAATTTTTTGGGCTTTTTTGGCCCATTTTTTAAAAAAACTTATCAGGCCGGGCCAAATTTTAATTTTTGGGCTTCTTTTTGGCCCAGCACTGTAACAGCGCTGCAGTGCTTAAAATGAATAGTGCACATAGGTCAATAAACCATTAATTCTTTTTTTTTTCCTTTAATTTTGTGCGAGTTTATTTTGTCGGTCTCATATTTAATAGTGCGGGTTTCTCAAATGACTTGAAAAACGCATGATCTTGTACTAGAAGCAAAAGTACTTGAGATGATTTTCTGCACAATTAAAAGTAAACCGTTAGCCTTACCGTGGGGACGGACCCCACGATTAGACTCCGGCGTGAGAGTAAGTATTCATATTGTCAGAGTATATGTCAGAGAGAATAAGAATAACTGTGTACCTTTTGGGATGTATTGTGATCCCTATTTATAGGTGTCTAGTACTAGGGTTTCCTAGTATTTCGGTTACTTTAGTAGTGGCCGGAGTGGGTCCCTTGTCGGGCAAGGATCCGCAACAATCGTGTTGAACGGACGTAGATGTTTTCCGCGGACGGATCGTCCTATAGGTGGATCCGCGGACGGATTGCCTATAACTGGATCCGCGAACGGATCACATGGTTTGGGGCCAAGGCCCACGCGAGATTGGGTTTTACTATGGCCCGTTATTGTCAAGTTTAGCCCATAAGGCCGAGTGATAATGTGGCCCAAGCCCAGAGGCTTGGTACACCCATTATACATCATCAAGTCCCCCCCAGTCTAGAGTGACATTTGCCTGCGGGACTTATCCTGCGTGCGGATATCAATACTAGACTTGGTTACTTTATTTCCTCAGAGTTATCTATTTTCATGCCGTACTACTTCTGAGTTGATGACACTTCAATGACGTGGAGCGTTGCTGTCCTTTTACCTTCTGACTGGTGACAGCTTTTTACCAGTTTCCCATGCGTTTTTCTATCGTTGATTGGGCAAGTGGTACACACGTGGCGTCATTCAAGTATCGGTAGGAGTAACTATCCCAAGGTATAAATACCCCTCATTTTTACTATTTTTTCTCTTCTCGAAATCTTTCCACCGCCATTGTTAATTTCTTAGAGCTTTTACTTCTTACTCCTCGTGCGTCATTTTCCTCGTTCTCAGTTTTTCGAGATTCAGGTTAGCATTTATCTTAGTCTTTCTTCAAAATGGCTAATAAACATTCTATTATGACCCGAGAAATGGTAGAGAGCTTTTGCAATAGTTATTATATTCCTGATGAAGTTCATCCTACCGCACCGGGGCGGGATAGGACTATCACCCAATTTCCTGAGGGTAAAGTGGGTGTCTATACTAGGTTATTTGATTACTGTGGCTATAGGATTCCTCTTACCAAATTTTTTGTATCCGTTCTCAAATATTTCCGTATACATATTTCTCAACTATCCCCCTTCGGTGCTGCTCGTATATCTCATTTCGAGATTTTAACGCGCGTGCTTGATCTTGGCCCGTCGGTAGCCGTTTTCCGTGCGTTTTATACGCGTATATATAGTGACGGATTGTTTTCGTTTGCGAAACGTTCCCTATCGGCTCCTTCTTGTCTCTCGAAGCCTCCGGATTCTATTAAGAACTGGGCGGACCATTTTTTCTGGGTTGATTCCCGAGTGTTTCCTATCTCCGTTCCTTTGTATACTGGGGGCGTGTTGGAGAAGGATCCGGCTCCCCATCTCACTGCTCGTCAAGAGCAAGCTGTTCAGATCCTTTCTTCTAATAAAGCTCCCTTCCGGCGGTATCCGGAATGCTTTTTAGCTCTTGTGGGTTTAAGTCCTTACTATTTTTTTGGTGAAAATACTTATCCAGCTTTTGAGGGACCTGATAGAAAGGGTGGGTGAAAATACTTGACCCTTGTGGGAATGCTTTCCCTCCTTCTCTTTTTTTTATATGTATTTTTTGTGTATGGTGTTTAGTCTTGATTTTTATTTTGCAGACATGGGCTTGCTTGACTATATCAGGACCGCTGACCCCCGGAAGGTGCAAACGGTAGAAGTTCAGAAAGGGGAGGAGCAAGTGACGTTGTTTGATAGTATAAAGCATTGTTTCGTTTCCCTGGATGCTCCTGCTGCGGCACATCAAGCAAGCGGTAGTGGCTCTGGCGCTGGTGCTGAGGTTTCTGCTCCTTCCGTGGAAGGGAATGTTGTTGAAGAGAATGTCATTCCGGAGAGTGCTTTCTTGAATCCAACAGACCCGGAATGTGATGTGACCGTGGCTGAGAAAGATGTTGCTCAGAGGCAGCCGGAGAAGGCCAAGAGAAAGAAGTTGTTAAAGCGAAGCGACCCTCTTCCTGCTAAAAGATTGAGGACAGATCATCCTAGCCTAGCTTCTGGGACAGGTGGGAAGTCGCTTGCTAGTCTGAGGCAGTCCCTCCCGGAAGGCTCCCTTACATTAGGGACTTTTTCTCCAGCGGACATCCCCACGCATGTTACCGTGCCGAGGTATATTCGTGCTTGCTATTTTTCTTTGATTTTTTCTGTACCTGTACTTAACATTATTCTTTTTTGCTAGTTCCTGCGCTGCGGATGCCCCCGTGTACACTGCTGCTGATATTGTGACTTCTAGCCGAGGCAAGACGCTTGTTTTACCCACGTCGGGCGTGGGCGGGTCTTCTCAGCCGGAGACGTCGGAGGAGTCGACTGACTCGTTCTATGAGACGGCCGTCTTGAATTCTGAAGATGCCAAGCGTTGGTATATTCCTCGCTGGAACATAACCAACGACTCTCTGCTAGATGACGGCTTTTCTTGTCGAACGTTGGTTGATCGTGTCGCTCCCCCCGGCTTTTTCTCCACACTCCGCAATATGGATTATGATCAATTGTTTGAGGAGTTTAATGTGGGAGCGGCGCGACAGATATGTCTTGGGTCGGAGGTGAGGTCCCGTGCTGAACATGAGCTGGAACTTAAAGAGAAGCTTCGAGGTAAGTATGATGCTCGGGGGGTTCTTCTTAGGGAAAAGGATGCTGAGATTGCTAGGCTGAAGTCTTTGCTGGAGGAGAAGGAGACGGAGTCCGCGGAGGTTCCTCGTCTCCGTGATCAGGTTTCCGTTTTGGCTGCGGAAAAATCCCTTTTGAGCGCCGAGGTGTCGGCCCTAAAGAATGTTGTTTCACAGAAGGATACTGACATCTCTCTCCTTGATTCTCGTGCTTCATATCTCAAGTCCGCCCTTGACGACTCTCAAGCTGCCTGTGGTGAGGCCAGGAGCTTGATTTCTTCCTTGTCCTCCGAAAGAGATGGACTTGCCTCTGAGGTATGACTTACCCGTTCTTACGGGGTTTTTTTTTTTACTTAACATCCCTTTCTTGCAGGTTTCTACTCTTCATTCCAGTTTTCGTGATTTTAAAGAGAAGATGGAAGCCCAGCAGGAAGAACAAGCTCAGGAGTTGTACAATCGTGTAGCCGAACTTGAGGCACACGTAATGGATGTGTCCGGTCGTCTGGAGGGAGAATTTTACCCTGCTTACCTGACTGCTCTAGCTGGACGAAGATGGCTGCTGACCCACGGGATGGAACTTGCTATGGTTAAATGTTTGAAATCCCCCGAGTACCAAGGAATTTTGGGTCATGCTTTAGGCCGAGCCGTGGATTATGGTATGCAAGAGGGTTTAGCGGCCGGACATGAACATGGAATTGCTGGAACTCCACTTTCCGCCGTCGTGGCATACGATCCTGAGACTGCCAAGAACAACTATTTTGATGCGGTAAGAGCTCTTGAAGAAGCGGATTTTCCCTTGATTCCTTTGTTGAAGTCCAAGAAAGATTCCGGGATGGATGAGGTCTTAGATTGTTTTTTACTGGACGGACCTTTGGCAAATCTCCCTGAAGCTGCTTATCTTCAGCCGTGCCTCGAACAACTCTCCGTCCCAATCTATTATGCTGATGTGTTGGGAATTATTGAAAACGACTAAGTGTCGTTTCTGCTGTTAGAGATGTTCGTTTCTGCTGGCGGCATTAAGTGATT
>BQNB010068839.1:0-26869 GCA_026074375.1 Tanacetum coccineum
ATATTAACCTGAGGAACTTGACAGAAGAGAAGCCCGCGTGACCATCGAAAACAGCAGCAAAAAAGAAACCATCAAGATCATTATTAGAAACAATAACAGCATCATCTTCCATTTCTTCACGGGCACCTTGTAATTTAGCAGAACCCCATCTGATCCCTGAACCAACTCCATCTGAAAGCGATGAAGGCGCGTCTATCGCGATCGCAGAGCAACACCTTCGAGTGCTTTGTCTACTCCATTTTCGACTAGTAAGTATATTCTTCTTTAAGTCGGTTTTAGCAACATGATTGTTGTTGTTGTTGTTGAGTATGAATCTTTGCAAGCGTGGACTCCATAAAGCCATGATGATATATGGATTATGAAACCTTAAAAATTGCTTGGAACAACAACAAATAGCAAAAAAAGAAGAAACTATATTAATGTTGGGAAAGAAAGATATTTTAATAAGTGAAACTAGGATAAGAAGAGCGCGAACACAGACCACCAACTGTTTTAACGGATTAGATTACATTACTTCCCATTTTTAACTCACCGGTAACTTACTAATTGCGGAGTAAAAAAATTTTACTGTTATATTTCGACAGCTTCTAACACAGTTAACAATGTTATAAGCTATTGTAATATTTTACTTTGTGTTCAAACTTAACTAGGTGGCTAAGAAAAATGCCGAAAACGGTTACGGGATACTTTGGTTAGGCCGCGAACTCGCACTCCTAGACTAACCTCTTCCATTTGCTCTTTTACCTTTAAATATCTTGTAGTGTTTAGAATCTTCACTTAGACATGGTTACTTGATTAACAAAAAGTTCAATCACAACAAATTTACTGGTGATTTTGTTGTTCTTGTGACGATTCAAAAAGTTTCAGCTAATTACAGCTAGCTGAAACACTTGAACAATGTTGAACTTTGTTAGACGAATTTGGTAAAATGTGCAGCATATAAGTGACATGACACTGTTACATCTTGCATCATTGGCCATAACAGTACAGGACTGAAAGATTCAATATAATGAAAAACTATAACTCGGAATAAAACCTTAATGGAGTAATAAAGTATCCATCTCTAATAGTACACACTTATGGAGCCGACTAGCCGGGATCCTGAAACAATACAGCTGCGATGAAGTCCTAAACTGGCTCTACTCATCATCGTCATGGGTATCCATTTTTGTAATATGCTTGAAGGGATCAGTTCGCATATAAGCCTCTGGTCGATAAAACCCCAAATCATTCATTCTATTGCTTATTGCGTGAAGTATTGCTTTCTTCTTCCCCCCATATGCATCTTTGTCTTGTTCCACCAACTCGTTCGCCTCAGCAGCCAACTTGTTCACAAAAACAAATATATTATCCTCCCACAACTTCAGTCGCTCAATGTCGTAACCCACCAGTTTCCCAGTCTCCCATATATCCCTCACCTGCTCTTCCACGAATGGGGTTCTTTCCTGTGCGTATCGAATCATCTCATCTTTTTTTGTCTGCGTGCACAGAAACTCACATAATGACCACAAGATACAAACTATAACAATGCATAATTTAATAAGCCAAGATATAACTGATAACACTATCAACCAAGCCAAAGTTTAGTAGCATGTTACACCAATAACAAGTCAATCCACACGGTTTATTTAATATCAAGGGAGGGTACAAAACCAGGTATTTATAAAAACAGAAAAAAGGTCCACCACAATCGACATGATAATATAAAGATTGGACAGTTTTACATGGTGTGCTTGTTGTGACAGAAGTAGCAACCTGGCTATCATATCATATGAGCCACTTGTATGGCTCTGTTGAAATACTTAGCAGTTAACAGGATCTGTTACATAGCAAGATGTTCCTAATGATGTAGAAGCTTGACTTTACCTCGATATCTGCAACTAGTATTGTTTGCTAATTATGATATCAATGACTATTAGACCTCAAAGTAGCTACAGAAGAAAACGCTGGTTTACCCTTTTTAGACTAATTTTGATATCAATGACTATTAGACCATATACCATATCACCAAAACAAGACTAAATTTCCCTCACAATATGATTGCTGTTCATAAACCATTATGTAGCATACATCCTCACACCATGATCACAAATTGTAAACACACTTGAAGGCCTCATCCCTCCTATACAAACCATCCGACCTCCTTTTTGGTACTACATCCAACTCATGACTACATTACTTTACCCATACTAACAATCCAATAACAAATATGTAGCTCCATCCTCACATAATCTGGTAAAGTATTGTAATATGAATTAGGCATGAGTAAAACCACTCCTCCATTAGATATTCAATACTGTAGTGACTACATGTCTACATTTCCTAACCATGTTCCCTCCTTCCATTCCATTGTTTAAGCTACATCCTCACAACATTGAAATAGAGATTGAAATCCATGGTAGGCATAATCCAAACAGACAGAATACCCATGGGAAAACCAGCAACCAACCATCTGCCAAACATTCCTTTTAATGCAGCAACTGCAAAACGCCCCCATCTTACACGGCTCACCATCTCCACCTTTTTATCACAGCCTCAAACAAACATTACTGTATTTACCAAAATCAACATTCCAAATACCCATTCTTCCATTCTATTGTTTGTTATCCCATTATAACTTTTTATACCCTTTACCAAACACACCATTAACTATCTTAACTGCACATTTAACCATTGCAGAACCCATTTTTCAGCAACTTTCAGGACAAGACTTTATAATCATGGAGAATGTGAAGAGTAAACTAATGTTGATTCAAGTCAAGTCTGAATTATTTCTTTATACTGAACTCAAGACT
The DNA here is from genome assembly GCA_026074375.1 of Tanacetum coccineum. Taxonomy (NCBI): domain Eukaryota; kingdom Viridiplantae; phylum Streptophyta; class Magnoliopsida; order Asterales; family Asteraceae; genus Tanacetum; species Tanacetum coccineum. The sequence continues at coordinate 2,796 of BQNB010068839.1, forward strand.
TAATGTTTGTTTTGATAAAGCACTATAATTAATAGTAAGTGTGATATTTTGATTTGGAGCATTACAAAAGCTAGTTGGTTGTTGCCAAATAAGCATTGTGTACATAACACTAGTTGCGCTCCTAAACGTATTTGCCGAATGATTGCTTGAGTAGATATGTATATTATAATAATGTAAATAATTCAGGTATAGTAGTAAGTTATACCAATTTTCTTCTCCTCCATATCCGACGATGCGGCGATTGATGGGAGGAGCCCTATAAAACAAAACAAAATTAATAAAAAATAATTAGAAGCTTAAATAAGTTTGGATAATAAATAAAGGGGTAATGAGCATTAGCAACCATAATTAATTACCTTGGATTGAATTGAAAACTGGGAACGCCCTCTCAGTGTGACTTGCTGCTGCTCAAAGAGATTGATTAACTAATTCAGCAAACTTATTATTATTATAAGATAAGAAAATAAATATGAAGATGAAAGAAAGAAAGGGTTTACAGATGATGATGATGATGTTGAGTATAAAGAGTGAAGGCCTAGACCAAATGACGACGACGACGACGACATTGTTATCGTCATTTTTATTCTTATAATATAAAATGAAGAAGAAGAAGAAGATACACTTTCTTATCTTGTTCAGGATTCTTAATTTTATACAAAAGAATTTTCAAATTTAAAAAATAAGGTAGCAATTCTTTTTTATCCTGATCCTTACCCCTAACGATGTCATTTTCTACCTTTCGTGGAATCGGAAGGAACCTCTCTATCTTAGGTAGGGTAGGGTTGTCTACGTCTCGACCTCGCTGATGAGGTGTCATTTTATACACTATTTCGGGATGCAAATATGCCCAGATTATGTGCTTAATCGTTTGTTTTCAAGTTTTTAGCACTTGGATGACATTTGAAAGAAATACACGTGACTTGGGCTCATTTGGAGAAGAAACGGACAAGACTACGACTCTACACCATTTATCTTGAAGAATTGTGCATACGGAGCGTGGAAACGCCGTCGCAGGCTTCAAGCGACGGCGTCAGGATTTTTATGGTGACGGCGTCAAGACATAACCGACTTAAACCGGCTCTAGAAGATTCTACTTGGCGACGGCGTCACGACTACAACACGATGCCGTCGCGACGCTTTTCTTGTATATACAAAACCGATTTTAGGGTTTTGAGGGGTAACTTTGTATAGCTTTTGGGGAGACGAACCCTAATCATTCTAGCAGCCTTTAGGCCGTCTTTAGGGCCTCAAAACCCTATTGTAACTTACCTTGATCCATGTTTAAATCAAGTAAGATTGTTTATCATTAATCATTCAATATGTCTATGTGTTGTTTGATTAATTTATGTTCTTGCTTTCTTTATAACATGCTAGGATAAACCCTCCTTTGTATTTACTTATAATTGTATGAAACTTAGATTGTAGATCCTTATAATGTTGCTTCTTGTGATGGATGTGCGCGTTAGTCTTTAGGAAACTAGCTATAAGATATTAAATTGGCATAGACGTCTAGGAAAACGCGAGTGTGTAGAAAGGATACCATCTGTAACAGTCTTCATACTACCTTACTCCTAATATGGTTGATATTTCAATTGCATTTAATATACTCTTAGGGGTCTTGTGATAGTCTTCATACTACCTTACTTGTGCGTTGCCTTAACGTAATATTAAATAGACGATAGGTTCGTGTAATTCGTTCATGACTTAGGAAATACTTACACAGATCATCACAAGTGTGACAAAGCAAAGTGTTGACCAAAGAACCGGATTAAAAAGCAATCTAGGATTAGTACATGATTAAGTAAATACATCTTTTTATCATAAAGTTATTACCAGTAAATTAGATTATATTTAGTTTAATTTAGTTAATCAAACCAACCTCTCAAACTAATAATTTTACCTTCTTTCTATAAAATAAAAATATAAAAAGAATTTTCTCTAAACCCCGTAGACCTCTGTTAGATCTTGATCGAGCCTACCCAACCAATTCCCCTATAGAACGATAACAACCCCGAGTCTTGACTATACTACACTACAACGATTAGGTACACTGCCTAGGGAGTTGTAAAACGTGTTGAAGTCTTAACGACAACCGCATCAAATGATCAAAACTAGTTGTCTTGAAAAGCTTTCTTAACGAATGTAACACTTGCTCGGGTTAGTTGTAAGCTTCAACGAGCTCTTTGTTCTAACTTCTGGTCATGCACTACCTGAAAACAAGAGTAAATTATCAGTAGGACAAGTTCGGAAGAAAGAGAATACAGAAAACTAAACACGAAAATGGAATACAAAAAATTAAAATTGTTGCTGTATCAAACAATCAATACGTCGTATTCAGTAAACTGAATACGCCGTATTGATGTTTGATGTCGCATATGCTGTATAGATTTAGAAAAATGTATACGCCGTATACAAAGGGATGAATACATCGTATCGAGTATTCGAACAAAAGGCAAACAGTAATATTACAAATGCAGAAAAACAAACAAACACACCAAAATACAAAACAATTAAAACACAGAATAATAAACTAATAAAAACTTAACTTAAAACACAAAATCTACTCTAAAATAACAATAAAAAAGTATTAAACAAATTTCACTCCCTAGCAGCGGCTAAAAAAACAATAAACAAGTATTAAACAAATTTCACTCCCTAGCAGCGGCGCCAAAAACTTGATGTGTCATTTAGTATAGGTAATTATATTATCAACTTTTACTATTTATATTTTACCGACTTTACCTATTAACTAAAACTAACTGGCAGTGTACCCAATCGATTGTAGGTTCGTTGGTAACTAGGGCGTCGATCACTAAGAGTGAGCGTTAATACTTAATCTATTAGTATTCTAGTTATCTATGTTAAACATAATTAAACCTAATCTAACACAAAGAGGGGGATTTCAACCTGAGCGACTGGCATGAGTTTTGGTTTAATTAAGCAATAAATGAGACAAATAACATACGCAAGCAGATAAACAAACGATAAAGAAGCGGTCAAGCACCTATGTAAGGAAAACGTATTAGCTAACTTTAATAAATAAAATGTATGAATTGTCTATGTGTGCAATGATTGTACTACTCTCGTTGGTGTTATATCATTCCTAAGCTAGGTGATACTTCTCCCTAAACTCTAGGTTTATGTTACGGTTAATCATGTCACAATTAACCAAACCCGCATAAAGTTCCCACAGTCGATTATAATCTATCTAGGAGACAATATTGAAACCTAATTGTTATCTATATACTGGTAGTCTACAATGCACTTAACTACCCAAGGAAAGATAACGTTATTTGTAGTCCTAAGATACCTTAGTCTACCATTCACTTAACCAAAGGTCGAAACAGGATTTTAATTGTAGTCCTATTGATCCAGCTATATAGATAAACTGTATGTAGTATCTATCCTAGACTTTAGTCTACAGCCCATATAACGATTAAGTTACAGCACTTTATTTATAATCCTAGATCGAGTTGAATGATAAATGAAAACATAATCGAGCCATAAATGGTATGAAGTGATAAACATAATCAACGCGCAATGAAAGAATAAACAATCGATATAAACAAATCAAAACATTAAATTATCATAAACATGGCTAATACCTACAGGTAGGTATTAGCCCATAATCATTGTAACAATATACAGTATCATAGTCAGAATGATTAAAGTAAAGTTAATAAGAAAACGATACGCTAAACGAACGAAAATTGTAGAGTATAAAGATTACAAGAGTTTTCCTATGGAATTAATGAACTTGCAGGACTTTCTTGGCTTCTAAAAATGTCTTAGAATCGTAATTGGAGGTTACTTGCTCTCCAAAAACCAAATGTAGGGTATTCTATTTATAGGCTCAGAAATCTAGTCGATAAACCATATTAGTGAGGTCCAATATGGCGTATTGGGGGTAATTAGCGTGGGCTCCACGATTATTATATTCTGAAATATTCATTAACCGCCTCGCAATACGGCGTATGAGTGCTTTTGGATATGGCGTATTGGGTCTTCCTGTCATAGATGTCTTTGTGAAGTTAGGGCGCGCACACGCCCTATTGCATAACTGAATACGGCGTATTGAGAGTAAAATCAGCTTGTTTAGAACATTGACCAAAGTTTCATATATGGCGTATCTGCTGATGTGGATACGTCGTATTCTTTAAAGTCAGGCGATGGTCTTGAATTCGTCTAAGTCTTGAGATACGGCGTATCTGTTGATAACGCCTAAATTATACATGTTTTCGACAGCGTTATTTGTATATATTTCATCATTTCTCGTGAGCTTTTGCTACTTAATAGCATGAAATATGTTCAGGTTCACTTGAAGACATCCAGTGCTCAAAATGATTAAAGATACAAGTGTTTATGCTCTTCAGACGACAAGTTAGAAGAAAAGAAATGATAAAAGTCTAAATCATAAGAATGTGCGCCGCACAATCTTTTATGTGCGCCGCACTTTTCAACGAATTCAATGAAGCCATTAAAGACATGAAGTGCGCCGGTTTTCCCAGAATGTGCGCCGCACATCCCTTCAGCATTAATGATATTTTTCACCGACTTAGCAAAGTACGCCGCACATTTTATAATGTGTGCCGCACTTTTGCCTTCACCCAGACTATAAATAGAGACAAAAATTCAAGACATTTGGAACATTCCTCATCATATCTATCACACATAATTCTCTCTAAATCTCTGGGTTTTAGCACAAAACTCCGGCGAAGACAAAGAACATTATAGTACTTAGTTAAATAAGGGTTTAGTACGATTCGGTACTTGTAAACGGGTTGTGTTCAATCCATCTCTAATCCGATTATTGTATGTTTCTTGTTTCTCTACTTTACTTTGTTATGAACACCATAGCCATGAGTGGCTAAGCTCCTTATGTCTACTCGGTGATGTTAATATAATAAATAAGTATTTGGTATTATTACGATCTTATTAATCTTAAGCTTGTGTTGAAATCATATCATGTCTAATCTTATCAACTTTGTTAATCAACTTTGATTGTATACACATAATGTTATAGGTCAAAAGACCCGTTGTGCTATATTGTTTTAAAGATTTGTCTACGGTCTTTATCATTTGGTTGGAGAAATCCGCTTACGTTATTTAATAAACAAAATAGATTTGACATAATAGTAACTTGATTATTTGCGTGACACATCTAATTAAGTTAACTAATATAAGTCTTAAGTTAAAACAAGTTAATTTGTAAAAATGTTTTTTGACGAAAAAAACCTTTTTATAAGTTAAGTCCAAAAATTGAAGATCGTAATTATTACTATTGCTTAAGAATTATATGAAAATAACCGAGTAGTCATTCTCCCTTATTATTGAATCCATCATAAATCTCATCTGAAAAAGTATTTAAGTTTTGTCTTAAAACTTTCGATTATACGAACATAATCAAATCCTTGTGGACGACCTGGTCTTACCTAAAATATTATACTACCTACGTGGGCTAAGTAGTTGTATGAAGAGATTCAAATAGCATGCCTGAGCATATATAGCAGTATCCATATACGTAAATTATAGGCACATAGCATTGTCCAAAAGTGATGAGGACATGATTCAAGAGCTAGCAGAGGAATATATGGATCACATAGAGCATGGCAAGAGTAAGAGTACTGCCAAAAATAAGTAGCCTTAAATATGGAGACACCATTAATTTTAATATTAATAACAAAATATGGTTTTTGTATTTTGTTTATTGACTTTTATTTAGTTTCCATATTTTATTTATTCTAGATTAATCTTGTTGACTTTTTCCCCAAGTTTAGTTCCCTATAAATATAGGGTTTGGGTTTATTATGTACTCATTCAATATTCAATAATCAATAAATTCATGACTTTTAGTCGTTAATCCTTTTGGGATTCAACTTGAACCCTAGTTAGGGTTTATAGCACGCTTCCTTTTTGTGTCAGTTGGTATCAGACCCAGGTTAGTATCCTAGATAGTGACTGATTTACAAGATCCAAAACCCATACTGTTGGTGGGGTATGGTCTGGAGAGTACATGGATTATGGTTTTACCAAATCTATGAATGAACTTGACAGATGTTACACCATGCTACAAGAACTACGTTCCATGATCGTAGGTGGGGCATTAATCCACAAGAATCACGAGGGTAGCAAACACAAACGTCAAAGAATTCGTCCAACCATAGGCGATTTTGGAGGCAATTGTGCAAGCAACCAATCTCCGTTCAACAATGGAAAAATTGAAGAATTTGAGGAGGAAAAGAAGGAGGATCAAGTACCTACAACCAAGATTTTTCGTTAGAAAATTGTAATCAACAATTCGGTATGTTCTTTAATTATTGATGGTTGTACCATAAATAATTTGGTTTCAAGAAAATTGGTAGAGTTTCTAAAGTTACCAATGGAGATTTGTTCAATTGAAGGTTACTAAGTTTGTAGGTTTCCCGTGACCATAGGAAAGTCTTATAAGGTAGAAGTACTTTGTATTGTGGATGATATTGATGAGTGCCATATATTATTGGGAAGACCTTGGCGATGTGAGGTTAATGGCAAGTATGATGTTAAACAAAATCTCTACTTTTTCTCATGGGAAGGAAGGAGAATTGCTATGGTTCCACCCAAAGTAACACCACAATTACCAAAGCCCGAGGTTAAAGTTGAAGAAAAGATTGTGAAGGCTGAGGTTGTTGATGAACACATTGAGAAAATCCAGGACCTTTAAAGTTATAAGCAACATGATGATAAATTATCAACTTTATTGTTTGAAACAACGAATAAAGTTGGTACTTTGAAGACTTGTGAAGAAATTGTAGGTTTTAATAATGATGGAGATGTGAAGGGTTTTAATTTTGGGCTAAAAAAGGATTTTGAATGCGTCCATAATTTAAACATTCATGATTTAGATTATGGGTTATTTTTAAGGATGATTATCAAAATTCAAATTAAGTTTTCAATGGTAAACAAAGAAAGAATCTATTTTTATTACTATTGGAAAACTTGGTGGCCGTTTGTTAGGATGAATCAACCTGATGTTTTGGGGTCATGGACTGATGTTAGGAGTATGGTTAGAGTTTCGCTTAAAAAATATGAAGGTTTTCGAGTGGATGTGAAGCGCAAATCTATTGAAGATAAGGTTCGTCGTGAGGTGTTCGATGTTGTTGAAGCCCTTGATATTGAGAACTCGAGGGCGAGTTCTTTCCAAATGAGGGGGATTCATGTTGTCGAAACCAAGGTCAATGCGGTTCGGGATTTGTCTTCACCTAAGACATTGCCCGAGGTTAGAAATAATAAAGTGGCGAATGTGTTTTCAAGAAGAAGATGAGTTAGTGTATGCCGAGCATGTGGACAGAGAGGTGGAACAGGTTACATATGTCATTCAACGAACTTTGTGTTCGCCTAAGGTTAGTGGCTCTTTGCAAAGAAATAAAATTTTTCAAACTAAATGCTTGGTTAAGGAAACGATTTGTTATATGATCATTGATGGAGGAAGTTGCAAAAATTTAGTGTCTATGGATTTGGTTAAAGCTTTTTAAGCTTCCAACCGAACCTCATCCTAGTCCTTATCAGATTGGGCGGATCAAGAAGGGGCTGGCACTTAAGGCGACCGAGATTTGTAATGTCCCTCTTGCTAATAGGAAGCATTACAATGAGTTGGTTACTTGTGATGTTGTTGATATGGAGACACGCCATGTATTGTTAGGAAGACCATGACAACGTGATATGGACTCTACACACCAAGGTAAATCAAATGTGTATTTGTTTAAATGGTGCGGAAAAACTATTTCTATGTTATCTTAAAGTGTCGTTTCTCCTAAGATGAAATTAGAGAAACTTTGGTGGTTTCACCAAAGGAGTTTCAAGCTGAAAGAAAGGAGACGGGAGAATCTTATGCTTTAGTTGTGAAAGGCGTTAAAGATGTCATGGAGAATGCAATACCGGTGGTGATTATACCCTTAATAGCTGAATTTAGTAAGATGGTGACGGATGATACACCAAACACTTTGCCACCATTAAGGAATATTCAACACCAAATTGATTTGAGTAGAAAGACTACTTTATTGGTGTCCATTAGTAATGAGGTTTTGGGTTTCGATTCAATTAAGGAGTTATACGCAAATGATGAAGATTATTGGTAACATTTAGATGGAGCTCGAAACCAAGCAACATCGGGGTGAGTTTATTCTACTTGACGGTTATTTGTTTAAATAGTAATGTTTATGTATTCCTAAAAAACTTCCCTTAGGAGTCTGTAGATTAAGAGGTACTTGTGGGAGGATTGATGTGCTCATTTAGGCCGAGATAAGACCATTTCTAGTATAGAAAGTCAATTTTATTGGCCTCAATTAAAAAGGGATGTTGGAGCTTTTGTGAAGAGATGGATTGGTGTCAGAAGGAATGGGTTAAAGGAATAAAAAAACATGGTCTTTATATGCCATTACCCGTACCTGAGAGTCCTTGGATCGATATTGCGATGGATTTTGTGCTTGGGCTTTCTCGCACTCAACGGGGAGTCGATTCTGTATTTGTTGTTGTTGACAGGTTTTCCAAGATGGCGCATTTCATTCCTTGTAAAAGACTTAAGATGCAACACATATTGCAAGGCTGTTCTTTCAATAGGTGGTTCGTTTACATGAAGTTCCAAATTCCATTACTTCGGATCAAGATAGTAAGTTTCTTGCTCATTTTTGTTGACACTTTAGAGACGATTGGGTACATCTTTGAATTTTAGTAGTACCGCTCATCCTCAAACGGACGGTCAAACAGAAGTAGTTAATCGCACATTAGGGAATATGATACGTTGCTTGTGTGGGGAAAACTAAACTATGGGATGTGTTGTCGGCACAAGTTGAATTTGCTTATAATAGTGCGGTTCATAGTTCCACAGGATTTTTACCATTTGAGGTTGTGTACAAAAGTTCTCCAAGGCACGTGGTCGATTTAGTTGATTTACCGGGCAAGAAGAATGTTCAAGCAAATAGGATGGTGGAAGAAGTTCAAGCTACTCATGAGGTTGTGCGAGCCAACATTACTGAAGCAAATGCTAAGTACAAAATTGCAGCGGATAATCATTGTCGGAAGAAGTTGTTCCAAGTAGGGGATGAGGTAATGGTGTTTCTTCATAAAGAACATTTTCTGGTTGGAATTTATAGCAAGCTACAGCCAAAGAAATATGGTTTGTACAAAATACTTTAAAAGATTAATGATAATGCTTATGGGGTAGACTTGCCAAATACTATGAGTATTTCGAAGACGTTCAATGTGTCAGATATATATGAATTTCACTCCGAGGACGTAAATGAGGGCAAGCACTTGAGGATGAGTTCTTCTAAAGAGAGGGGGAATGACGAGGACATGATTCAAGAGCTAGCAAAAGAATATATGGATCACCTAAAGCGTGGCAAGAGTAAGAGTACTGCCAAAAATAAATAGTCTTAAATATGGAGACACCATTAATTTTAATATTAATAACAAAATATGGTTTTCATATTTTGTTTATTGACTTTTATTTGGTTTCCATATTTTATTTATTCTAGAATAATCTTGTTGACTTTTTCCCCAAGTTTAGTTCCCCTATAAATAGAGGGCTTGGGTTTATTGTGTAGTCATTCAATATTCAATAATCAATAAAATTCATAACTTTTAGTCTTTAATCCTTTTGGGATTCGACTTGAACCCTAGTTAGGGTTTATAGCACGCTTCTATTCTGAGTCAAAAAATATGAAAACAGTTTAGCACAAAAGTAAAATAGTTTAAAAAGGGATTTGAGTATCATTTTTCCCTAAGGAAAATGGTTTAAAAGTGGGGCTACAAAGACTCACATTAGGTAAGGATGAAAGTAGCTAAAAGTAGATGATCACTGAATAACGTGCAACGATGCCCGACCACTAAGAAAATAAGTTTTACAAAATATTTTCTAAGTGTAAATATTCATAAGATTTCGGCATGACCCGTTCGTTTTAGTTACTTTCCAATAGGCACTAGACTTTATCAAAACACTTTTTCCACAAACTAACTGTTTCGAAAAACATGCCAAATTTTCTTCAGTTTTAATCTCTGGTTTTATAAAACGCGTGTCTAACGATCTAATTTAACTACTTTGAAAAACATTATATTAAATAATATTCATAAAGTTCGATTCAATAATCCGTTTTCATAAGTTCGAAATTTCTTGATTTCACTCATTGGGCCAAATAGTCCAATGCTAGCCCAAATCTCTAGTTAAGTTTTTAGTCCAATATTAGTTTACTAGTTAGCCCGATTTTATTACCGAAATATCCATTTAGTTTAACAAGTCAGAATACTTAAGTTAATAATAAGCAACATATGAAAATAAGTTGTATGATATATAAGCTTATATGCCAAGCTTAAAATACATTTATTTGTTATCTGGGCCTTATTGCCCTTATGAGTACCATTGATATTTATAGGAACCATTTCGAGTCACTTAAAACTAAGTTTTAAGTCCAAGTAGGTATAACTTAGTTAGCCCAATTATATAGTTAAATGTTTTAGCCCAAACATTTGGTCCGTTAACCATTTTATTAAGTCCAAGTTTAAACTTGTTATTTAACCATTTTTAATATGTCGAGTAGTGGTTAATTAAATAAGCCATTTTAAATAAGCCAAATATACGCCGAAATGTATTACGTAAATTATGCCGAGCATAGGCTTTTAAATAAGCCGAAACATCATGGGGCCTTGTTGGGCTTTTCGGTCCACTAAGCCCAAACGAATATACCAAATACAATAAGCCCAAACGTAAGTCCAATAGGCTATATAATAAGGGAATAAGGACATTTAGTATCAAAATAAGTTACAATATAAGCCACAAAAATAAGCCGAGACCAATAAGGGGTCGAAATAAGCTACGGCTTATTCCCCCTTGTTGGTTCGAGAGTCACAAGCTCAAAATAAGCTATGATGAGCTTAGAGATAAGCTAATAAGCTTAAAACCCCTTTTTAGTTCGAAAACAAGCCATGAATAAGCTAAGAAAATAAGCTGAAAATTGGAATTAAGCCAAAATGTTATTCCTTTTGTTTCTTCTTTATGCCGAACCATAATAAGCCTTAATAAGCACTCATGTGCTTATTAATAAGCCGAAATAAGCTATAAGCTCTTATGACCAAAAGTTTTATTTCACCAACACAACCATAATATTATAATGATACTTTTCTTATGTTTTATTTTCTTTAATTTTGAACCAAAGCCACACCTTTTAGTGTTTTTGTTGTTTTTAAAACTTAGATTTTTACAAAAATAAATGTACAACTAGTATTTATGCATGATTATAAGCACAAAAGTACAAAAAGATTAAGAAAATGAAGACTTACAAATAAAGGTTTTAGGATGAGATTAAAGCTAACCAAACAACCCAAACGTTGTTTCATTTACCCAACGACCACTAGAACCAAACCCGAGTGTATTTAAGCTTCCATGTTCTTGAGACAAGATGAAAAATGTATGGTTTTATTGCGTTTTTTGTGTGCGTTCGAGCCAAAGAGAATGGGAAAAGAGAGTGAGTAATTCTTGATGTATGTTTTTTGGTGTTTGTGTGTGTGTTTTCAAAATAAATAAATGAACAAACTATAGGACCATATGAGTTCCAATGTTCTTGCTAGGTTGTCCCCCATTGGGGTCGGTCATGGTACAAAGGAACAAAGGGAATCCCAAGTTTTTGTAGATTTATATTTTGTGTAGTTTCTTGTCCCGTTAAATGTAAACGTAAACCCGTTTTTCTCGTTTTAAGCAAGGTTCTTATAAATTATGAAACATTTTGTTAACGTTAAGTTTATAGGAGTATAATAAAGTAATCCAAATGAAATTTTTATTATTGTCGTGCCGGTACGTGTTGTGTGGTGTATTTCGCTGTGCGCGAGAAGATTTCCCGGTAAGTGACCAATGCAAACGTAAATGTTTAGGAAGTGATAATTTTGAAGTAAAAATGATTTATTATTGTAGAAAATTGTAGATTGACAGTCGGTTACACCGTAACTATTTTACGTAAAGTTAAAATGTCAACAGCAAAGAAGTCATAATCTACGGTAGCTCAAGAAATTTATGAGATAGTAATATGAAAAATAAAATATAAAGTCGTTAGTATTTTTAGGATACTATAACTAGGAAAATCATCCGATTATTATGCTTTTCACAAGGTGCATGTTAGTATATTTGCTGACATGATCGAAGAATACGTGGAAGTATTCATGGATGATTTCTTCGTCTTTGGAAACTCCTTCGATAACTGTCTAAACAACCTCGATAAATAGCTTCAACGTTGCAAAGATACAAATCTTGTCCTTAACTGGGAAAAATGTCACTTTATGGTTAAAGAAGGAATCGTGCTTGGACACAAAGTGTCCGGTGCCGGCCTTGAAGCTGACAAAGCCAAAATATACGTAATCTAAGCCTCCAGCCCCTACTAATGTCAAAGGCATTAGAAGTTTTCAAGGACATGTTAGTTTCTTGTTTATCAAAGACTTCTCGCAAATTGCTCGACCTCTAACTAAGTTGCTTGAAAAAGATACTCCGTTAGAATATGAATGTCACAAAGCATTCAATTCATTAAAAAAAACTCATATGTACTCTTGTGATCATAAGCCCGGATTGGAACCTTCCATTTGAGCTTATGTGTGATGCAAGTGAATTCGCAGTTGGAGTAGTCTTAGGACAAAAAGATGGTATACACTTCTATCCCATCTATTATGCAAGCAAAACTCTTAATGCAGCTCAGCAAAAATATACAATTACTGAAAAAGAACTTATGGCTGTAGTATTTGCATTTGACAAATTTCAGCCCTATCTGATATTATCCTGAACAATTGTCTATACCGATCACTCAGATTTAAGACACCTATTCAAAAAGCATGATAAGCTATGTCTTATATGTTGGATTCTGCTATTGCAAGAATTTGATATCGAAATAAAAGATAAGAAAGGTACAGAAAATGTTGCCGTCGACCACTTATCTCGGATTGATAATAATAAGACAAGTGATGACAGTGATGTCGACGATAACTTTCCTAGCAAAACTCATATGGAAATAACCACCAAGGACATACCATGGTTCGCAGACTTTGAAAACTATTTGGTAGGTAATATTATACCTAAGAGAATGACGTACCAACAAAAGTACAAATTCTTCTCTGATCTCAAAAACTACTTTTGGGAAGACCCTTATCTTTTTTAAGTATGTTCAGAGGTATGATCAGACGTTGTGTCTCAGGACCATAAACTCGTACCATTCTTGATCAATGTCATCACGGACCTAGTGGTGGACATTATGGACCAAATACCACAGCTAAAAAAGTCTTAGACTCAGGCTTTCAATGGCCAACAATTATTAAACAAGCTCGTACTCTAGTTCGTCTTTGCGAAGCATGTCAAAAAAACTGAGAATATATCCAAACGTGATGAAATGCACTTAAATAGCATTCAAGTATGCGAAGTTTTTGGCATCTGGGGTATCGACTTTATGGGACCATTTCTGAAATCATATAAATTCGAATACATCTTAGTCGCTGTCGATTATGTTTCCAAATGGGCCGATGCTCAAGCTTTACCAACGAACGATGTCAGAGTTGTTATTTCATTCCTTAAATAACTCTTTTGCCTTTCGGTATGCCCAAAGCTCTCATAAGAGACCGAGGTACTCATTTCTGCAATAAAATAATGGAAAAAACCATGAAAAGATATAGAGTTACCCATCGTTTCTCTACATCATATCATCCTCAAACAAGCGGACAAGTTAAAAATACTAACAGAGCCCTTAAAAGAATCCTTGAAAAATCAGTTAAAGAAAATCCAGCTGTTTGGTTAAGAAAGCTTGATGATGCTCTGTGGGCTTTTAGAACTGCTTACAAAACACCAATCGGAACCACACCATACAAACTCTTATACGGTAAAAACTGCCATTTACCTTTTGAAATCGAACACCGTGCATACTAGGCACTAAAAAACTGTAATCCATATCTCATCTCCGCTGGTGAGAAGATAATGTTCTAGTTGCACGAGTTAGATGAACTCCGACATCAAGTGTATGAAAACTCTAGTCTATACAAGGCAAGAACCAAAGTCTGGCACGATAGAAAACTCAAAAAGAGAAAAGAGTTCAAAAATGGAAACAAAGTGCTGTTATTTCACTCTAAGTACAAATTCAAACAGCCAAAACTCAGATCTAGATGGCTTGGACCATACGTAGTAAAGCATCAATACCCATCCGGATATGTTGAACTATATGTAAAAGATGGAAAGACGTTCATTGTTAACGACCATCGACTCAAATTCTACCACGAATAATGTAATGACCAAAGGGAAGAAGTCACTCCCTTCTTTCACAAAAACTAAACCTCAAAAGTTCGAGTCTAGCTAATGACTCTCTTAAAAATTAAGCGCTTCTCAGGAGGCAACTTGTGCTTTAACTCAAGTGTGGAGGAGTCCCTCCTCCTCTGCTCTCTTTTCTCAAAAAACAAAAATATTTTCTTTTTGTATGTTTTGTTTGTTTACTCTTTTGCATGTAATATATAATAGATCGGAAAGTTATGGCATTTTCTTAAAGAAAAACTCTCGCAGCTATATCATACTATGCCCCGGGAAGTATTGTTTTCCCTTAATTTTCCTTATTTTCTATTTTTATCAGTTCTCACATTGAGGGCAATGTTCAACTTAAGTGTGGAGGAGAGCCAAATAGGAAATATTAAATATATCATTTCTCTCCATGTTTGCCCTGCAATCTAGCCACAATTTCAACTGATAATTTTAAAAAATCAAAATTAATATATGCTTTTCTTCCAAAATCTAAAAATGAATACACTTAGTAAGGCAAATCCTACTCGGATTGATATCATAACTAGCACAAAATTTAGTCCACTAAACTGTGAGGTATATTCTAGCCTTTGATGCATATCTTTTGCACATTTTATGAGAGTGCCAGTAATTTAGTAGCTTCATAACTTGTGCTTGATCATCGTTTACTAGACCGCAGTGAGGTTAATTTACAGGCAATATCGTATGATAAGAGGTAAAATAAAATCCCCAAGTATCACACTCGCTTTCAGTGCTAAAATACCCCAAGTATCTCAAGATTTATGAGCTTAATATCTTAGCTCTGTGCCAGCCTTAAGTTATTGTTATTTGGTAAAAAAAGTTCAAATTATGAAGTTGTTATAAGGCTCTGGCCTAGCACATGAAATTATGTATCATACTCACCCACATCATTATCACGTTTTACCTCTTTGAGATTTTGTCTAGGTGCTCACGCCACAACGAGCAGGTTTATGTGTCTTGTATATATTTCATCATTTCTCATGAACTTTTGGTACTTAATAGCAGGAAATATGTGCAGGTTCACTTGAAGACATCCAGTGCTCAAAATGATTAAAGATACAAGCGTTTATGCTCTTCGAAAGACAAGTTAGAAGAAAAGAAATGATAAAAGCCTAAATCACAAGAATGTGCACCACATAATCTTTTGTGTGCGTCGCACTTTTCAACGAATTCAATGAAGCCATTAAAGACATGAAGTGCGCCGGTTTTCCGAGAATGTGGGCCGCACTTCCCTTCAGCATTAATGATATTTTCCACCGACTTAGCAAAGTACGCCGCACATTTTATAATGTGCGCCGCACTTTTGCCCTCACCCAGCCTATAAATAGAGACAAAAATCAAGCCATTTGGAGCATTCCTCATCATATCTATCACACACAATTCTCTCTAAATCTCTGGGTTTTAGCACAAAACTCCGGCGAAGACGAAGAACATTATAGTACTTAGTTAAATAAGGGTTTAGTATGATTCGGTACTTGTAAGCAGGTTACGACACAAGCTTCTAGACCTCGTAATTAAAAGTACGAAAAGCATATACTAGCACCTCACATAAGTGTTTGGATTCTATCTTTTTCTTGGATGTATAATAAATTATAACAATATGGGGAAACGGGAAAATAACACTCATTACCTGTCATAGCATATAAATTACCATAGGACTTGTAATATGATCAAATCCTCTTACATAGGCGCAGGTTTTTTGAAATTAGTCATTACTATCAAAGAGGTCTTTTAAGGGTTGTGGGGTGTAGGTGTAAGATAACATAAATGGAAATGGAAACGGATGGGAAATATTTAGGGGTGACTTTTTGGGTGAATTTAGGGTGAAAGGGTTAGCTAATTATTTATAAGAATACACGCTGATTGGATTGTTAAGCCAAAAACTCAGACAAAGATATACAAACTCTACAAAATTCTATATCAATCTCTTTTCTTTTTCTTTTTCTTTTTTTTACTAACATAATACATCATTTGAGGTTTAGAGATGCACCCCTACACTTGAGTTTTAGAACTCAAAATTACAAGCTAACTAATGACCCGAATTGAGGTGGATCAACATAACATGGAGGATCATTGACAAGCTATATGGGGGTTTGAATATTAACTTTTCTTCCCTATTCTTCCACGTAAATAAATACTTCCATGACCCTAATCATCCAAATAACTCTATTTATAAGGATAAGGGACTTCTTAGCAACGTGTACTCAAATAATTAACTTTGGTTAAAACAATAATGTACTTAAAAGCGAGTACATACAAGGTAGGGCTAAAGGCGAAAATTTGGGCTAAACAATTGGTTATATAGGGTTAAACAATGTCTTCATTTATAGTCAGATTAACCAGAAAAATACGAGAACCATGAAATAAGATAGGTAGGAGGTTGCACTTGGGGAGGAGTCTTGCACTATAATGAGTGTGAAGCAATGGGTGGGGGAAACGTTATATAGTCGATGTGACCTCATAACAATTAAAGGTTTAAAAACATGGGTTAATCTAGTGCCTCTTAATCTAACAAATCCTAATACTCACTATGCGGTCTCGGAATCTGCATCATCAAAAACAGTAAGTTTAGAATTTAATACACTACGGTACACTCATTAATTTATTTTCGAAACAGTGCTCCAGAATAGGTGACAAAAGGACACATAGTACAACATCCGTAAGACGGAAAAAACACATGTGAACCTGTATTCGAACCTTAACTACGAGAAAGCTAAAGGTATAAAACTATTCTTTGGGTATCAAAAATGATATACCCGAATTTTCCTAAAGATCTAAAGGCGAACCTCACATTTTTTGGGGAGGAATTTTGAGGGTTTTTATGCTAGTCATATAAATTCCTATCCATGAGACGCGATTAATACTCGGTTTTCGTCGGATATATGTCATAAAAATTTAAATTCTGTTTTTAAAATTTTCGGCCTATGATATGTTACTGATATATTACTTCATCATTTTAAGGACAAAAGCAAGTGGAAATTGACACGGAATAGTTTCTAAGGCTTATTTTTCCCCCCCCCCCCCCCTCACACACACACTTAAGTTGAACATTGTCCTCAATGTTCTTTAAAAGTACCTGTAAAATGAATAAAGGGAAAAAACAAGTAAAAGAAACTGGTACTCCCCTGGTTTGCTCAATAATAGATAAGAAACATGCGATAACTAGTTAAATCGTCCTCCAAGAATCGTCATATGAAACTTTCTAAGAGCTTCCAAGCTTCTTCTCATCAAATATAACATGTAAATCAAAGACAAAGACAACTACACCTGACGTAAAATCGGCGGGATAATGATATATACAATGAAACTTTAGGGTTGACTCTATGAAAACAGTAAAGATAGGATGAAAGTGATGATATAATCATAGGTTTCTGCAGGTTTACAAGAAAATTACAAATTTTTACATATTGCAAGATTTATTTTTAGAAAATAAATGAAAATTCAACGCCGTCAGGATAAATCCTGACGCCGTCTCCAGCGTTTGTGAAAATTTCTTCTTCGTTTTTCTTAAAAAAAATTTGCACGCAATTTTATTAGTTATTTCCTGCATAAAATACTGCCTAAAACCTGAGATTAATCATTACAATTATATTACTAGAAACTGACGCGAATTAATCTAAACAATGTATTTTATATGTTTGAATTGATTCTTATAAACCGAATATTTTCCCCTACACTTATTTTATGCAAAATACCTTTGATTGTTATTAAGACGAAGTTAAAAACAAAGCAAAGCATGATCACAAATGATTCAAACATATAAGAATAAACAATAAAGAGTTAAAAGACAAGACACTCCTAAATGCGGGAAATTAAATATTGGGTTGCCTCCCAAAAAGCGCTCGTTTTTGTTCGAGTCACGGGCCTGACTCTACCCTTATTTAACAGTCAAAGAGGAGGGTTCTCGTACACCTAAGGTCAAGTGCGGCTGATAGTAATGGTACACACCATTTTGGTAAAGTGGAGTCATATGTTGGAAAAGTAGTCGTTGAAATACATGCTCTAAATGGTGTGTTTCTTTAACCCTACCCTTTCCTAATTCATTTGGCTTAACGGGTAAACTAAGTCCTCTTAAGAAATTATTCTCTATCACCTCTAAATTTGAAAAATCAACACCTATCGATCCACTTTGTCCTAATAAACCTGGTTTAAATCCATAATGTTTCTTAGGGTCAACTATGCATGGGTGAAAATAGATATATATATATATATATATATATATATATATATCCATATCTCCTAGGATAAACTCTCCAATGTCTTCTAATATCACAAAATCATGATGCTATGTGTAGCCTTCATACGAAACACATAGACATCCCTAACAATGGCAACTAAGTTCTTCCCTGTACTTTCTAATCCTTCTACCATTATAGTATTGTAGGCTTTACGCGTAAATTTGTTTATAATTATTGGTATATATTAAGGGGTGAGATCGCGCGAGTTAAGGTGCCTCGTAGGGTGAAGGTGGTGTATGAATGGTCAAGGGATCCACTACCTTCATCCTAAAACTATCCGGACTAAGTGGTTTGATGGGTGGTTCGGGGCCTCTTTTGTCTCCAAGACTTCATCTAAGGATGGACAATTTAGTAAGGGTTGTGGTTGAGGCTTCGGTTCATCAAAACTAGGAACTTCCCTAGAACTAAGATGAATGTCATGATTACAAGTATTCAAGCCTAAATCCTCTAGTTGTGGTTCGTCTAAGGGCTCTACTTCCATCGGGATTCCTATAGTCTCTTCTACTTCTTTCGGGTAAGTCACGGGCGGTGTGTTTACCTCAAATGATGGGAGGACTTGTGGGGTACTTTGTGGGCTCGTATTTTCCACCTTATCCCATGCTATACCCGTATGCATCTCGACCTAAACCTTCTCATTTCTAAACAATCTTTTTGCTTGAGCCTTCAAATTTGCTAATTCTTGTTTAGAAATAATGTTTGGTGGGTTGTCCTATTCTTTTTGGCCTTGGGCGAAATTTTCTATGGCTTCCCATGCTTCTTCACCACTTACTTCCCTAAGGTTCCCGTCTACTGCAAAGTCAAGGTCCATTCGGGTATAGTCATTGACATGATCATAAAAGAATTGAGTAAGGGACAATAAATCGAGGGGCCATGCGAGGGACTCTGTTGATAAGTTTTTAAGACGGGGTACACGCCATCGTAGATAGATTCATCTTCATGTTATTAGAACACCAAGGTATAAATTTGGAATGGAAAGGTTGTGTTTCGTGGAGGGTTTTGAAATGGTGTGGTTGGTGGTCTTTCATACATCATGATGGTGAACGAAAGAGTGATTTACAAACAAAAGGCATAAAGAAATGATAGACTACAAGAAAGCTAAAAAAAGAAAAATTAGAATTCTCACTTGATAGGAATCAGCGAGTAGACATAAGTTAACATATGATCGAAACCTAACTATTCCCCTAGGCAGCGGTCCAAAAATAACTTTGATTGCTGTCGTCGTAGGACTACAACAAGAAGTTTTACAACTACCTAGGCAGTGCATCTAAACCGTTGTAGTTTAGTAGGCATAGACTCTTGGGGTTGTTTATCGTTCTTTTAGGGTGATAGGTTGGGAAGGCTCGATCAAGATCTATTGAGGTATTTGGGGTTGTGAGATAGATTCTTGGTATTTTTATTTTATAGGAAAACAGGTAAATCATATGTATGAGAGGTAGGTTTGCTTTTATCCTATTAAACTAAATTAAAATTCTAACTAATGTATTTACTTACATCATGCACTAATCTCATATTGCTTCTGCTAATCATGTTGTGTTTGTTCACACTTGTAATGATATGTGTAAGTATTTTCTTAAGTCATGGAACGAATTACACGGGAATTCCCGTTACGTAATATTTACATTAGGGCAACGCACAAGTAGGTAAGTTATGGAAGACTATACAAGGCCGTTAAGTGTATATTAATGCAATTGAAAATATTAAGAGGGATCAAACCATATTAGGGTGTAAGGTATTATAAGGACTTGTTTTACCGATGGTATCCTGTTCTACAGATTCGCGTGTCCATAGACGTTTATGCTAATTTTATATCTTATGGTATAGTTTTCTAAAGCCTAACGCGCACATCCATCACAAGAAGCAACATTAAAAGGATCTACAATCTAAGTTTTATGCAATCATAAGTAAATACTAAAGGATCTAGCCTAGCATGTTATAAGAAGGTAAAGAACACAAATCAATCAAACAATACAAAGACATAGTGTAAGATTGAAGGGATAAATAAACATTACTTGATTAAAACATGGATTAAAGACTGTTAAAATAGGATTTTTAGGCCCTAAAGATGGCCTAAAAAGCTGCCAAAATCGAATATAAAGGTTAGGATTCGTCTCCTAAAAGTTACACACTAAAACCCTAAAATCGGTTTGTAAATACAGGAAAAGCGGTGTGACGGTGTCGTGTTGTAGTCGTGACGCCATCGCCACGTCGAATCTTCTAGAACCACTTTAAGTTGGCTACGTTTTGACACCATCGTCAAATCTCTGACATCGTCGCTTTAAAAATCGTGACACCGTCACTTGGAATCTGTATTCATGATTTCTTCAAAGGATTTGGTGTAGAGTCGTAGTCTTGTCCGTTTCTTCTCCAAATGAGCCCAAGTCACGTGTATATCCTCCAAATGCCATCCAATTGCTAAAAACACAAAAACAAACAATTAAGCACATAATCTGGGCATATTTGCATGATTTAGAGGGTTAAATGACCCCGAAAAAGTGTATAAAATAACACCTCATCAACGAAAAAACCTTTTTATAAGTTAAGTCCAAAAATCGAAGATAGTAATTATTACTATTGCTTATGAATTATATGAAACTAACCGAGTAGTCATTCTCCCTTATTATTGAATCCATCATCAATCATATCTCATCTGAAAAAGTCTTTAAGTTTTGCCTTAAAACTTTTGATTATACGAACATAATCAAATCCTTATGGACGATCTGGTCTTACCTAAAATATTATACTACCTACGTGGGTTATACTTTTACCCATGTGTTTCCACTTAATAATCGGTAATTCTAGTCTTATAAATTTAAAGTTTTTGAAACACATCATTTGTCTAGAATGATACGGCGTATTGATGTCAGATTTGGTAGAATTCTCGAACTTCTTCTTTTGTGCTCCAAAACACGTTCTTTTCTCTAACTTTCACCAAATGCTCGATAATAACTGAGATTCATAAGGAAACAATTAAGTATCAAATCTTATATAAAATAATATAAAAGGAGCAATATAGATGGGATAAATGATGCTAATATTTAGACGTTATTTGATGTCATCAACTGATGTTGATCATGACAAGTTGATCAATGTAGACCCAAAATTATCTAAAGACTCAATGAATATAAAAAAACCACTTACACCTCTTTTTTATAAATAAAATATCTTGCAAACGGTAAATCATCAAACGACAAAAAAATTCACAATCGCGACGAGTATTTTTTTTATCTTTCAGTAGATGGGCACTTCGATATATTTTGGAAGAACTTTTTTTTCGATTTCTTTCTGTTGCGTGTGTAAAAATCACACGTGATTTGTATGTTTGAAATCACATGTGATTTATCAAATCACATTTGGTTTCGTAAAATCATATGTGATTTAAAAAGCACATGTAATTTTTTCAGACGTAACTAAAAAAATCAAAAAAAAAGTTCGTCGGAAGTATATAGAAGTGCCCATCTATAGAAAGATGATTTAATTCTCGCTGTGATGGTATGATTCTTTTCCCTTAACGGTTTACCGTTTGTAAGATATGGAATTTTCAAAAAAATATGGAAAATGAGTTTTTTAATTTTAATTATAAAATGAATGATTAAAATTGATTTATTGAGTCTTTAAACAACTAAGGATTTACATTAACTTTTTCTCTTTAAAACCATAAATTGGAAATGCTTATATTGTTAGACAATCAATAAACCCCGTAAGTATAATCTTATTAATGACCATTATTTATATTGGTGAAACTCTAATACTCTAAACCCACAAACGGGCTTGGGCTTATTTATTCACTAATACTTTCTTGCAGTCCGAGCGGCGAAATCGCGAAAGCTCGGACTGGAGTAGTAAACTAGAAAAGAAAAAAAAAGACAAAACATTAAAATAATAAAAGCATAACTTGATGAAGACATCCGACAACAAGCGTCTTCAAACTTAAAGTCATGAACTGATAAACATGGATAAACCAATATAACTAAAGCATGAACAACAATATACGATTGTGTGGATTTGTGACCTTAGCACAAATCACCAACACATATCACAGTTGTGTGGATTTGTGACCTTAACATAAATCACGATTGTGTGGATTTGTGACCTTAGCACAAATCACCAACACAATTAAAAATAAACATACGATCGTGTGGATCTGTGACCTAGCACAAATCACCAACACAAATAAAAATAAACAAACGAATGTAGGGCTTTTCTTTTTCTTTTTCTTTTTCTTTTTCTTTTTTTTTTGTATTTTTGTGGTTGCTAGGGTCTTGAGACAGAAGATAGAGAGGTTTGACGGGGTGGTATAGAATTGACGACTTGATAACCGATTAGGTCTCAAGATTATACCTGCTCTAATACCATGTTAGATAATGAATAAACCCCGTAAGTATAATCTTATTAATGACCATTATTTATATTGGTGAAACCCTGATACCCTAAACCCACAAACGAGCTTGGGCTTATCTATTCACTAATATATAGTAGTAATAAATTTGATAAACTTACACTAGTAGGTAAAAACTCATTTAGTAATTTAGTTGAATCCTAATCTCCAAAAGTAAATTCGCTAGAATCATGGGTTTTGAGCCCAAGGCTTTTTTACGATCTTATTGGGCTTGTTATTACGTTATCAATGTGTCTTGGACTCAAACTGTTTGATCCATGTCGACTATTTTTTCTGGATTTTTCAACATGGTTTTGGACATTTTGGCAAACTAATTAACCTAGTTTGAGACTTTGAGCTCATCGACATACCAACTCAATTTAGGTAAAGCTCTATTTATGAAAAAGTTGAACAATATCGTAACTCGCAGGTCAATTCAGCTTGTCTTGATTGACATTTAAACCGTGGTGATAAACAACACAGTTTATACAAAAGTTCTACCCTTCTTAATTTTTATTATTGTATACGATAACAAATTATCAGTTACACACATGCAAATTGTATCATATATAAACTAGTACAATTATAAATAAAAAAATGAAAACTATGAAAGACCCATATTTCATGAAATGAATAATTTGATCAAATATCATGAATATCATATGCAATAGCTACAACCAAATGGCTTTGGCTCGGTAGATATCAACCTTCGAAAAATTTATAGACCCACTTGAGAGATTGTGTGGATAAAATGTCACGGGTTCGAGTCTCAGCTCGTGCTCACTTCAGTCAGTGCTTCGCTTAGCCGTAAATATTGTTAAAACATTCTTTATGAGTGGAAAATGACCGATGCCAAAAAAACACTCGAGCTCGGGATGTTAATCTACACCTTTTATGGACATGCAATAGCTACAAAGACAATACTAGATATCCTATGAAATTATGGACATGCAATAGCTACAAAGACAATACTATTCTATGAAAGGCATGTATAAAAACCCAACCAACTCATTATTACATCAACTAACAAAACATTTATCACATATTCACATGGGTGCATAAACTGAATGTCTTGAGTGCAACTTTGGCCATCACTTTTTAGAAATGATTCCTCATCTCACAAGACATTACCTTTTTTGTCTTAAAGTAATTTAACAAC
>BQNB010068840.1:0-33705 GCA_026074375.1 Tanacetum coccineum
TATAAAGTATTTATTCAAGTACATATAAAAAGGCACATACATAATATTTGCTCGGGTCTCAAGGCCAATGGGTGAATCATCAAATGAAGCAGCACCTTCACGAGAAATGGTGGATGAAATTCAGAACTATGTCGAAGGGCGTTTCATTTGTGCTCATGAAGCATATTGAAGAATCTTAAAGTTTGATATTCATCATAAGGAACCGGCTGTTCAAATCTTGGCAGTGCACTTGCAAGATATGCAACAAATAACTTTTAGAGACAGAGATAGGTTACGATCGGTGGTAGACCTACCTGGAAAGAAAAACACAACATTAAATGAGTGGTTTTCTTATAACGCCAGTAATGAAATGGGTAGACATCTATCTTATTTGGAATTCCCATCAGAATTTGTGTGGCATTCTGATAGTAAGAGCTGGTCACCACGGAGAAACAGCAAGTCATCGATCAGACGTCTAACATACGTGCATCTAACTTCAGGAGAATTATTCTTTTTAAGAATGTTATTATGCCATCGAAAGGGTTGCAGGGATTTCTTAGAAGTATAAACTATTAACGATGATTTTTATCTGAATTACAGAACTGCGTGTGAAGCGTTGGGTTTACTAGGCGATGACAAAGAATGGGAAACTGCACTTGAGAAGTCATGTATGTCTACAACTTTTGAGCAACTAAGATTTGTCTTTTCTCACATACTACTCCATTGTGATGTCGTAGATCCATCTAAACTTTGGACAAAGTATTGGGAACAGATGAGTCAAGATATACCAAAGAAAGTGTTAAAAAAGTGCAGATTCCTAACTACCATCTTAATGCCGACTCACTGCAAGGATATGCACTCAATGAATTAGAGATTATTCTAAACAACTATGGTAAATCGCTGTAAATCTTTAGTCTCTCACCACCTCTTGCAGATCTATTAGAGCAGCTAGCTAACATACTCCTCATGGAGGAGAGAGACTATAATCGGGAAGAGTTGATTCAATTAAAGAATGACTCTGTTCCAAGACTAAATGCTGATTAAAAAGCAATTTATGATCTTATTATAAATGCTGATGAAAATAGTCGGCATGAACTTATATTTGTCTACGGCCATGGTAGAACAGGTAAAACATTCCTCTGCAAAACCATCATTAATAGTCTTCGTTCGCAAGGAAAGATTGTATTGGTAGTCCCATCTTCAGGTATTGCCTCTTTTCTTCTACCATCCGGTCACACTGCACATTCTAGATTTAAGCTCCCTTTTGAATTAACGAAGGAGTCCCTCTATATAATTACAAAGAATACCCAGCTTGGAAATTTGTTAGCCGACACTGATCTTATAATATGGGATGAAGCCCCTATGAATGATCGCTGTTGTTTTGAAGCACTTGATAAAAGCCTCAGAGACATCATTAACATATTGTCCTCTTTATTTGGAGGTAAGTCAGTTCTTTTATGTGGTGACTTTTGGCTAACACTTCCATTGAAAAAATGAGCATCAAAGATAGAGATAATAGCGTCTTACATTTTTGAATATGCATTATGGTCATCTTTTAAGATTTTCACATTAAAAGAAAAGATGAGGCTTACAAGACCGGACATCACTTTAGAAGAACGCAGCCTGGTCAACTTATTTGGTTCTTGGCTACTTGATATTGGTGACGAAAAAATAGGCTGCCCAGCAAAAGAGGATCTTGAAAATACATCTTGGATCAACATTCCTGCTATCTACTGCCTCACTCCTGATGAACAAGGTCTCTCAAAGCTGGTCAACTTAATTTATGACCAAAGCACTTGATGTGTCGTTATGTGGTGTATATTTAGTGATTATCAAGTTTTACATTTATATTTAGCATACAAACCTAAAGACAACACTTTAACGGGCAGTGTCCCGGTCAAGATGTAGCTTCGCAGTAACTAGGGAGTCGAACACTAAGAGCGAGAGTTGACCTAATATTCTATCAGTATTTTAATCTATCTAGATTAGTCTAATTACTGGTTAAACCTATGTTATACATATTTACTAGAGGTAAATGGGGGGTTTTCAACCTGAGAGACTGGCACAGGTTTGGTGGTGACAAAGATTAATTCAAAACACAATAAACACTAAAGTAAATAATCGCAAGATAAAGAAGCGCTATAAGCCAAATAATAGAAAACTGTATTAACCATGTTAAATCCAATTACAAGCTGGTTTGTTTGTTTAGTGCAATGGCTACTTATTTAGAGGCGGCATATCATTCTTAAGACTTAGGCGGTTCTTTTTCTAAGACCTAGATACGAACAATCCTGTCACAATTAACGCATCCGCATAAAGCATCCAATAGTCTAATTATAATCTATCATGGGAATTAAAGCAGTGGTGATCCTGTTAATACCCTACCCCATCGGGACTTTACCTACTTATTGCTTGATGTTGCCTTATATGCCGGTAGTCCACCACCCAAATCATTACCAATTAATTAAGAACATGATTGCTGAACAGTTATTGGGTCACCTGCCAGTCCAACTAAGCTCATAATCAAAAGGCAAGGACAGGGTGTCATTTGTGATCCTATTGGTTCGGGCATACAAAACACAACATGGAGAACTATCCCGACATCTAGATTACTGGTTAAGTCTCACTAGACCTAGTTGAATGATAGGTCGCATGTACAAACACATAAACATGTATAAGGTGATAAACATAATTAAACAACAATGATAAATTAAGCAAGCCGGATTAAAACAAACCAAACATTATAATCTTTATTAACATGGCTAATACCCAAGGGTATTAGCCTACAATCATTGTCATTTTACAAATGTGATCAAACAATTATAAATCAAATGATTAAGAAAGTAAGAATTACACGATGTCTTCTATGGAATTATGGTTGGTGCTTGACCTTGGCTGCTTCTAATATCTTGGAAAATTCGACTTCAGAGAGTATGGTATAGAGAATGTAATTTCTGTACACCAAAACTCCTTTTTGAGCCTCGTATTTATAGTGTCTGAAAATCACCTGGATACGCCGTATGGAGAGATACGCATACGGCGTATAAGGTTAATTTCCTTGGAGTCCGCGATAAGATTAAATCAATTAAGATTAATTACCATCAATCACATTAATTGCATATCTTTTGTTAGACCTAGTATTATGTGAAGTGATGGTCATTAAGACTCTCGAACCTTGTATTAGTCTATTATATGTTCTCGGGAATTCTAGAATGCTAATTGGGCCTAGTTACGGGCTTTAAGCACATTAGATAGCAAGCCCGGCCTTGGAAGCCCACTTAAACCCAAGGTCGGCTAATGTACACAACTATATATAGCCCTCTCCAAGTGTGGACAGGTTGTTGCTCCATTTTTCTCTTTTAGTGAAGTAACCATTTTCTTTTGTTTATCTCTCTCTCTCTAAAACTTCTCTCTGTCTAAACTTGCAAGTAAATTCGTGTGTTTGTGTGTGAATTGATAAGCTATCATGTGGTATCAAAAGCTTAAAGTTGTGTTGTGATTGTGTGCTTATTTCGAGCTTTGTGTTAAGCATAAAGCCTACGGCTTTCTTTGGTTTAAGCTTATGGATTATGGAACACTTGTACTCGTGTGTGCTCCTTTCTCCTAGCTTGTTTTATACCTAAGTTCATGGCTTATTTGTCTTAAATCTTAGTTTTTCAAAGTAATTTTTGTTTTTTTGTTTCGGCTTAAAAAACCTTAGATTTAGAGGTTTTGTTTGTTGTTTTATTCAAAAGAAGTGTACTTTCTTAGTCTAAAACTGGTCTACCATCTTTTCTTGAAGTCTTATAGTTTTTTTCCATCATCTTTGTGCTAATTTTGAGCTTATTCAAAAGTTTTTGAAACTTGTTTCATATTAGCAAGTTGTAAATCTGGTCATTTTTCTTTGTAGCAAATTTAGATTGGTCAAAAATTACATTTTTGGTTGTTTGTCATTCTTGTAATAGGGACAAACAGGTAGAAAGCGACTTTTGTACTTTCAAGATTATGACATCAAGAAATAGCGAGTTAGCAGTCAGACTTCTAGCGAGTTAAAGAAAATTTTGTGCAGCGAGTTAGCATATTGAAGACAGTTCTAGCGAGTTGAGATGTACAGGAGATATAGCGAGTTACAGGTACTCTGAAGATCATTTCTCATGAAATAGCGAGTTGTTATGCTGCCTAATTAAACCAGACCAGCGAGTTAGCAACTTGAAATTTTAGCTATTTAGCCAAAAGAAATCTCCAGCGAGTTACATATCAAGGAATACCAGTGAGTTATCTTAGCGAGTTAACAGGATTTTGAATATTTTTTCTAAGATCTACACTAAACGTTACTCTGCTAAATTTTTGTCAAAGTAGCGAGTTGTGCCACTGAAAACCCATGTTTTGAAAACCTAATTTCCCGAAAAAATTCCCGACCTTACCGTGAAGGTCGATTCGCGCATCAGGTGGTATTTGACCGAATTTAGGAATCTATTACTCACTGTCTAATCAAACCAACTTGAACCATAACAACAAACAATCACAAGGACTTGATCAATTAAATTTTAATCATAAGAAAAACATAATCACAATCACTTAAATGATCCATACTTATCATTTTACATCAATCTTTCAAAATGTCAACTCAACAAGACATTTATGCCGCCGGTTCTGAAAACCGCCCTTCTATGCTTAACAAAGAGAACTATGTTCCATGGTTATCACGTCTTCTTTGTTATGCTAAGAGCAGACCAAATGGAAAGTCAATCTACAACTCTATTATGAATGGTCCATATGCCAGACGAATGATTCCTGAACCAGGTGATCCAGCCCGTACAGTTCCTGTTCCTGAAACGTTTCATGAACAAACTGATGATGAACTTACAGAAGCAGAAATTAAGCAAATGGAAGCTGATGATCAAGAAATTTAGACCATTCTTCTCGGTCTTCCCAAAGACATATATGCTGCTTTTGATAGTTGTGAAACTGCTTAAAAAATCTAGTTACGTGTACAGCAGATGATGAAAGGTTCTGACATTGGAATGCAAGAGAAGAAATCTAAGTTGTTTAATAAGTGGGAAAGGTTTACTTCCACTGATGGGAAATTGATTGAGTCCTACTATTATTGTTTCTCAAAACTGATGAATGATTTCAAGAGAAACAAACACTTTCCAGAAAAGATTGCCAGTAATCTGAAGTTCCTAAACAACTTACAACCAGAATGGAGTCGACATGTTACCATTGTTCATTAAACAAAGGACTTGCATACAGCATATAACACTTAGCTGTATGACTTCTTGAAGTACAATCAAAAGGAGGTAGATGAACTAAGAGTTGAACGACTGGAAAAATCACAAGATCCTTTAGCACTCATGGCCAATTCAAACAATTCCTTCAAGTATCTAGTGTTTCGCCCTGACCTACCATCATCTAGACCTACATACAACAACCACTTCCCAACAACAACTATAACCACAACCATCATTCAACCAGAACCACATGCAACAACCTATGCCAATCCGAAGACTTGTAAGACCTACAACTGCAATGAATATGGCACTTGCTCTAATGGCCAAGGCATTCAAACTGAATTACTCTACACCAACCAACAACAACCAGAGAATTTCATCCAACCCTCAAAATAGGCAGGTTGCTCAGCCGGACATGAATTTGGGTCAAGATAATCAAATGCAGATGGTTGGAGGAAATGGGGGAATAAGTTTAGACAATATGCTGGGCAGAATGTAGGGAATCAGGTTGTTCAAAATCAGGGTGTTCAGAATGTTGGAAACCAGAATAGGGTAATTGTTGTTCCGGGAATAGCCAATCAGAACGGGGATGGTAATGTTGTAGCAGCACGGGCTGAGGATAATGCAAAATGGGAATATGGTAATCACGATAAGGTGTTATACATTGCAGAGGATTGAGTTATCGTGCTAGGAACCGCACCGTCAGACCAAGGAGAAGGGATGTTGCTTATCTTCAGACTTAGTTGCTGATTGCTCAAAAGGAAGAAGCAGGGATTCAACTCCAAGCTGAAGAGTTTGATTTGATGGCTGCTGCCGCAGACCTTGGGATGAGATTTGAGCGAAGTCAACGCAAACTCATTTTGAGGTTAATCTCAGCAAGCATCAATTCGGGTACTCGATAACCAGGCTCCCGTCTATGACTCAGCGGTTCTGCTGCTAGGAGTTCAACTTCATGAAAAAACTGCTATATGATGCGATATTTTAATATATTTACTAAGAGGGATCAATATACTAAGCTACTCGAGCCCATTCCTGAACTACACCAAGTACCACAGAATGACGTAATGTTATTTTTGAGGTTTCTAGTGTGGAACAAGGTGGGGGAACAGTAGAACAACATTTTGCAAATGTTGAGGAAACACGTGCATACCATGAATCATTATTTCATAATTTAGCTGTTGAAGTTGAGAAAGTCAACTCGGTCAATCGCAAAATGAAAGAAAAAAATGCTGAATTGACCACTGAGCTTGCTTAGCTATAAAAAATCAAGAAAGGTGTTTTGAAATTAGTCAAGAAAAATATGACAAACTTGAAGGTGTTATCAACAGTCTGTTTATCAAGAACAATGTCTTTCTAAAAAGATAAATGCACTCCATTTAAGTTCAGGTAAACAAATAACAGCTTTGAATGGGAAATTTCAATTTAACTAAACAACTTTCCAAAGGAAAAATCCACCGTTTTCTTCTCTTCAAGAAGAAATGAACAGGTTGAAGTCTGATTTCAAAAAAGTTATGCGAAGCGGAGCCTTCTTGATAAACAAATTCATCCTGAGATAAATACAGGAATTAGATATATTTGTTTAACACGGGTCAATCGATTTAAACGATGCATATGCTTTCACCTAAGCCAGACTCGTTTTACCACACTGAACAGAAAATGGCTTTGGGTTATCAAAATCCGTTTTATCTCAAGCAAGCTCAGCAGAAACAACAGAGTTTGTATAATGGCAAAGTTCTATTAGAGAAGCATGATCCTCCGACTGTATATGATTCGGAGGAGACACTGGAACTTGCTCAAGAGAGTCGCTTAAAAATGAAAGAATTAAACAAAGAAATAAAACCAGCAAATTATACAAAGATTAATCATCTTTCGGGGGTTTTTGTTTCTCAAACGGCCAAGTCACGTGAAGATTGCATCTTTCAATACTTTCAACACGGCAATGTTTCCAAAATCAATTTCAATACAAATAAAGAGTTTTTCCGGTTGATACTGCACCAAGTGTTGCAGGAAATTTAAATGAGGTAAAAAGCACCATTGTGACTCTTCAACGTGTTGTCAAACAAAAAATGACTTTAGATATACACAATTGGTCGTCTTCTGCGCACTAGAGATTCACACTACTGAAACGATGAAATTTTCTATCGTTAACCAGTTGATGTAGAGTGCAAAAATTTCGGAAAATACAATTTTTGAAAGAAGCAGCCAAATTTGTTCGAGACTTCCAATCTCTTGCAAATGAAGCTGATGAATCTCAATTCTTGCTAAGCAAAGGGCACTTGTAATTGGATATTTGAGCGTCTCTTGAGAACAGTTGTCAGTTAGGATATTAGTCTATTGTGCAAATAATTCTGTTGTCGATACTTTCAAATCTCCAAAATGAGCTTGAAGTACGAAATAACGTTTTTGAAAACTGTATCATTAAAAAAGGAGAAAGGAATTGTAAGATTTGGAATGATTGGTACAAAAAATGTGAAGATGCAAATCTGACAAAATTTCTACGTTAGGCTTTAAAGACATTGCAAACAATAGATCGAATAGTGTTACAAGCCCAGTTGGGGAGCTCAAAAGGGTAAAAAGTAAGGGATACTCCATGTGTATCAAATACCCTTGATCCTTTGCCTCAGAATATTTGAAAATGAGAACATCGATATTAGAGTTTCACGGTCCGCAATTATGAAAAGGAAAATGTCATCTTTAAGGACGCGCACAAGAACCTGTTTGACTCTTCTCATTGTGACCACGAGCTAACCAAATTAATAATGACTCTTTGCAGAATAAATTAATGACATGATTTATGAAAATGCTACAGCTAAGAGCTTTGTTGTTTGATATGGTTTTTGACAAAAGGGGACACCACCAAAGGTAGAATACGAATGCTAAATTTACAAAACAATCAAGAGAGGACAACGTTTTTACCATCTTTATGAAAACAAAGTGTGTTGTAAGGACAACCAAATGCATTTCAATCTGAACGTTCCAAATTTTTCAAAAACTCGGGTTCCTTAAAAGGATCGATACAACGAAGATTTGTCACAATTCAGTCACTTAAACTCGGGCACCCTTATTACCAATGAATCAAAGGTTGTAGACAATGATAAAGTGATTGCCCCTGGAATGTTTAGGATTAATACGTTTAAGAACTCTAGGTAAGAAAAGTTTATGCCTAACAAGCCAACTAAAGCAAGCGTTAGGACAAATCCGATCACTGTTTCACAACCTCATGCATCATTAAGAACGTTGTTAATTCTGACCTCAAATGGTTTCTCTTTTACAGGAGTAGACATCACTACTAAGACCAGAGGGCCACAACCTAGAAGCAATACAAAGAATGATAGGGCCCTTCATGCGTCTAAGAGTAGTCGCATCAAGAATAAAGAAGTCAAAGTAGAAGATCACCCTAGGAATTTACTGCTTTCTAAGAATAAGAAACATATGTCATCTGAATGTAATAACATTAAGCTTGCTATTCGGAATGATAAATCTAAAATTGTTTGTGCTATGTGTAAGAAATATTTAATTACTACAAATCATGATGCTTGTGTGCTTAATTATGTAAATGGCATGAAGTCTCGTAGTAAGAAACATAAGGAAATATGTCTTAAATTGCACGATCAAAATGAAACATCAAGGCACAGGTTTAGAAACCGAAGACGGTAGGGATCCAACGAAAGACGCTTGCTTTCACCTACGCCTAGTCAACCTAGAATACGCCTTTAGGTGGGGCCCCACAGGGAAATATGTTCTGGCATTAAGGAAAGATAATTTGCAATAGTGATCTAATGTGTAATGCATGTACTCCTAACCCTCAGAAACCTAAAATCAAATGGTTTCTAAATTCCACCTCTTTTCTTGGCAGGTTATCCAAATATGATTATGGTGCGTCGACTCGGGTTGTTCCAAGCATATGACCGAGAATATAAAGCTTCTCATTAACTTTTTCTGGAAGTTTTTGGGAACCGTTCGCTTTGGGAATGATCATGTAGCTGCAATTCTTGGTTTCGGTGATCTTCAATGGGGAAATATATTAATCACCAGAGTTTATTTTGTTGAGGGCTTGGGGCACAACCTGTTCTCGGTTGGGCAGTTTTGTGATTCAGATCTAGAGGTAGCTTTTAGAAGAAGCACATGTTTTATCAGAAATCTCGAAGGAGTTGTATTGTTAAAAGGAAATCGTAAAACAATCCTTTACACCAAACCATCCTGATATTGGGCTTGCATCTTTAAATTTGACTCATGGCTCGTGCTACTTCTACCAAGTCTGGTTGTAGCATCGGGACACTTATCCCACCTCAACCTTCGACACATAATGCCTTGCCGAAACGATCTTGTCACCGTCTTTCAAAAGTTCAAATATCATAAAGAACATTTTTGTCCCTCTTGTGAGCAAGGAAAAAGCAAAAAGGCATCTCACCCACCCAAATTGTTTCAAATTTCTAAGCAGAGGTTCACTTCTTCATATGGGATGGATTTGTGTGGTCCAATGAGAATCGCAAGCATAAATGGAAAGCGGTATATTCTGGTGATTGTAGATGACTACTCCCGTTACACTTGGGTAGTCTTTCTCAGATCAAAAGACGAAGCACCAAAGGAGATTAAAACCTTTCTCAAGAGAATTACCATTCTACTTCAAGCCCCTGTTATTACTGTAAGAACCAACAACGGCCAAAATTCAAGAACCAAGTGCTTCAAGAATATTTTAAAAGTGTTTGCATCTCTCACCAAGCATCTTCTGTTCGTACCCCTCAACAAAACAGAGTCGTGGAATGAAGAAACAGTACGCTAGTAGAGGCTGCTAGAACCATGTTGATCTTTTCTCATGCACCATTATTCTTATGGGCTGAAGCAATTGCTACAGTGTGCTACACTCAAAATAGCTCCATCATTCACCGTCGATTTGACAAAACACCATACGAGCTTATTAACAGCAGAAAACCGGATATCTCCTTTCTTCATGTATTTGGGGCTCTCTGTTATCCAAAGAATGATCGTGAAGATATCAGGAAGCTTGGTGCAAAAGGTGATATTGGCTTTTTCATTGGTTATTCTGCTAATTCCTGTGCTTACAGAGTCTACAACCGAAGAACAAAGAAAATCATGGAGACCATGAACGTGACATTTAATGAGCTTTTAGCGATGGCTTTTGAACAAAGCAGTTTAAAACTCGAACTTTAAAGCATGAATTCTAGACAAATCAGTTCAAGACTCGATATCCCTTATGCTCCGTCAACAATAACAACTCAACGACCATCTGAAGGCGAATTGGATTTACTGTTCAAAGCTATGTATGATGATCATGTTGGTGGTCAACCGTCAGCTGCTCCAAGAACTGTGTCAGCTGCTCAAGCACCTCAAGTTCTTCAGACTCCAACGACAACCACAACAACAACAGACACCGCCCTGACACCAACAAATTCATTTTCTCCTGCAACACGTATTCCAAGCACCTCACAGAATGCTGATGAGCTTGAAACACAACAACATGTTCAACATCAACCTGCGACAATTGCTGATAATGTTCCAAATGCTATGTTCGATGAAAATACGTTTGTAAATCCTTTTGCTACTCCATCTGCAAGTGCTGCTGAATCATCATCCATCGAACATGTATACATTTTACCAATCATACCTCATGAATTTCAATGGACTAAGGATCATCGTCTGGAACAAGTGATAGGAGAACTCTCACACGACCAGTTTTGACAAGGGAATCACTTGCGATCCGATGGTGACATTGTGCATGTACCATTATCGGTAAGCACTTGATTGGACCAAAGGAAATGTCAAGAGGCTATGAACCGACCCCTGCATGGATTGAATCAATGCAAGAAGAGCTTCTTCAGTTCAAAGGCTTGATGTATGGGTGTTAAGTTCCTCTTTCCGGTTAACATAATAACTCTTACGTTGAAATGGTTATTCAAAAACTAGCATGATGAAGAGAAACACGGTTCATTCGAAAACAAGTCTAGTCTGTTGTGAAGTGAGGTGGTACCGTCAAGAGGAAGGAATAGATTTTGAAGAATCCTTCGACTCCTGTAGCTTGAATGGAGCTATCAGGATATTTTTGGCATTTTGCTGCACACAATTCGTTTCACTGTGTTTTTCAAATGGACGTTTAAAACTGCTTTCTAGCTGGTACGCTAAAAGAAGAGTGTATGTGTGTCAACCCCCCCCCCCATGAAGGTTTCATCGAGCATTTGACATCCAAGCCATGTCTTTCAAGTTAAAGAAGGCCACTATATGGGGTTTAAAGCAAGCTCCTAGGGGACATGTACGATGAATTGTCAACGTTTCTCCTACAGAATCACTTCTTCAAAGGCAAAATTGATCCAACGTTGTTTTATTAAGACGCTTCGACGATGAATCTTTAGTGGTACAGTCCTATGTTGTGATATTATCTTTGGTTCGTACACACCCTAAGCGTATACCCAATATTTTATGTCCTCATGAAAAGCCGCTTCGATATGTCGATGATGGGCAATGACCGTTTGTTCTTGGTTTACATGTTAACCAATCCCCCTGTGGCATCTTCATAAACCAGTCCAATACGTGTTAGAAATCTTAATAAAAATATGGAATGGAGCTTGGATCCCTTGGTACTCCAATGGAGATCAAAGAAGCTTGAACCTTTGATCAAATGGGTCTCCAGTCGATGCAACAAAATTATCGTTGCATGATTGGTGCCCTAATGTTTCTTACGTCTAGTACCCCGGGACGCTTGTAATGCTACTTGTTTATGTGCTCGGTACCAGGCTAAGCCAACCGAGAAACACCTCAAAGAGGTTAAAAGGATCTTTTTGTTATCTCGGGGAATACCGTTTAACGGGTATTTGGGTATTCGAAGGATTCCTGGTTATGAAACTAACGGATTTTCAGCTGGCTGATTTATCGGGATGTAAAGACAACCTTCAAGAGTACTTTCGGTGGTGGGAGCTCAATTCTTAGGCGAAAAGTTGGTTAGCTGGTCATAAAGATACAAGACTGTACATACTGCGCTGTCTTCCGCCGGAAGGCAGATATTGTCTCTATACGTTTGCGGTGCCCAAGTCCTTTGGATGAGGACACAGGTTAACGGACTATGGCTTTCACTTCAAAAAGATTCAATCTACTGTGATTCGAAATCTGCTTAGCCATATCCTGCCAACGGTCAAAAACACTCGAGACAAAACACATCGCTGTCCGCTACATTTCATAAAGGAAACACGTCGGAGAATTGGGTACAATTGGAACTGTATTTTGTCAAGACGGATTACCAAAACTGGTCCGACCCTTCACCAAAGCTCTTCCAGTTGAACGATTCAAACTATTTTTGTTCGTCGCCTTGGTCATGCGCAGTTTATCTCTACGGATCTTGAACGGTCTTGCAAAATCTCAGTAATTCTTGTATATACTTTTATCAGAAAAACAAAATACAAAATATAAAACCATGAAAAAGAAAATTACAAAAATATAAAACCTTAAAAAGCAAAAATTCAAAATCAAAAAAAAATTTTCAAAAATTTCCAAAAAAGAATCTTCTCCGACATGGGTCTCTCGACAAATCGATAACATTTGCGCACCCTAGAAATGTTGATTAATATTAACACAGGTGAGTAAATGAAGTTCGAGCGGAGAGTTTCATATGCTTTCAAAACATTGTTCCTTTCATTTTTTTTTTCTACGAATTCTAAGTTAAATGTACAGCTTAGGACTCGGTCTTTGGTAAGAAAGGAAAATGTTATTTATGTACATTTATCCTAAACACGGGAAGCTTCATATCTTCTCGGTCTGTGCAAAGTCATTTAAAACATTCAAAGTGTTTGAATGCCTAAAGGAAGTTCTATGGAAAATGGATTGGTAAATAAGATATATCTCACATATTTTCCTGTGAAGCAACAATTTTTAAGGATATCTAAAAAAGAAAAATTTCAATTTCTTTCAAATTGGTGCTCAACAAAACTCCCACTCCATGTTTTCATCTATTCTATAATTGAGGGGAAAGTATATAATATGTTTTCATTCTGCATGCATCATGTTTTCCCCAGACTTTGTTAGGCTCATGTGATTTCCGGACATTAACTTGTTTTTAATTCACTATATTGTCATAAAATTGTAAACACATATGCAATTTTTTGAGGGGATGAGAATAGTGATTAAAATGGGATCAAAATATTTTATGGATATCATAATGGATACGATCTTCATTCTATAAGGTGCGTTACAAAACCTCGCTGTGCTAAAAACTCTTTTTAATATGGTGGCCATATGTGTAGGGGGAGCTTTTTGGTAATCTGGAATATACCCTCAATGTGTCTCAATGATTTCTCAGAACGTTGATTGATTTTTTCATCAAAATGGTTTTATAGATTTAATGGCAATATCCTCAATGTACGACCAACTGCTATTTTAATGAATAAGTTGATTTAGGCGGTTAAGGTTAGGTATATTTTGTTCCATGATCCAGCCAAACCGGGAGGATTACAGGAAGGAACAGCTCCATTAGATAGAGTAGAAGTCCTAGGTATGATTGAAAAAAGGGAGTTATAGTGAGAATAAGGAATAGTGCCAACTGAGATGGAGTAGTTTCTTTAAGTGCGGAATAATCCCAACAAGGTACTAGTCATGAGTCACGGTGGCATGAAGGGGTTGAAGGGAATGGATTAAGAATTGTAAGGATTAAAGAGTGAAAAGAAAGATGCCCTCCATTACTAACCCTGAGGCAGTGAAACCGGGTCAATACATAATCTATCGGTAATCACAAAGATGATTATGATATTGAAGACAAGTCATCATGGACCCAGTGATGCAATGCACAACCCTCCCTAGCCACTCAGAATCTCTTCAAAAGTTTTCTGTCTTCATTTCTCATGGAGTTAACCACTTTCTATGGCTTTTTCTCATTCCGAGATCGTTGATATTTCGAAAAAGGTAGGCTAGTCCGCTCCTGCTATCCGATTACAAATAACAAATATGCTATTATGAGTCTAGAGCCAACGAGATCCATCAAAAATCTCACTAGGACACAAATTTCAATTGCAAAATGTGGTACATCATTATACAAACATTTGTTTCATTAAGTCCTACGCATTATCCTTGTGATAATTGCCAGAACATCAGAGTGATAATCTTTAGTATTCACAGTGACGATGGAAATCCTTCTTGAGCCAACATCAAACAGCTCTTGGTAGGTGACTTGCGAGATTCTATATGAATCAAACTTGTGTCAACTGGAAAGAAACGAGGTGCGATTCTATATGTAATCAAACTTGTTCCAGTAATATGAATTGAACGAGCTCAATCAGAAGATAGTAACTATCTGATTCACTCTTACCGTGTTGTTTGCTTTGAGACGCTCCAGTGACGAGAAAGACTAGTGCAGCTGCGAAACCATGTCAAAAAGATTCATTTGAATTCTACCTGATCACAGGCAGTATTTATACTGATTAACGGGGAGGAGGAACGTGGTTATGCAACATATTTATTCGACGACGAAAGTGACAAAGGACACTTTGTCCATATATGGTTTATCTCTACTATACTTGCAGGGTTTTCTGACGGTTGAGCTTCTAGTCCATGGACGAGTCAAGATTCAAGGACCTCATAGCTCAATCCACAAAGATTAATTCATGATGAAGCTCAATCTATCAAAGGTCTTCCGCAATCTCTGATGAACAAGAACTTACTCATAGAACATTTTGTGCTTCAATGTATCATGTTAAAAGAATAAACGTTTGAGGGAGATTGTTAGCTAGCTTTTAAGACTATGAGCATGAGGGTGGAGACATAAGATCGCAAGGCGGCATAAGATTCAAGGATAAAGATTTAGAGATCTCAGTAGTCAAGATAATATTCAAGGCAATAGACCATGATATCAGTAGTTTGTCAAAAGAATATCAAGTTAAAGTTCTCAAGATCCAAGATCACATGCATGCAAACGGATCTTAAAAGGAATTCTCCATAGAATACAAGGCTCCAAGACCTAAAGGATGGAACAAGAAGGATCCCACATTTGAATGACCACCCCTTAGGGGGAGATTGTTAGCCATGATATTTAGTAAAGTGATGGTCATTAAACAATCCCGAGCCTTGTATAGGCACGTAGTTTTCGGGGTTTGTTAAGCTAGTTCGGGCCTAGTTGTCGGGCCTCACATTTGTTCTATTTTTTTTGAACCGGCCAACACAAAGCCTTACATGAACTAGTCCATCTTTGTCGCAAGTTTTTAAAGCCCTCCTCCACCGGTTTCGGTGTTGAGTGGGTATTTGCTTCTCATTTTTCTTTTGTGAAACAAGTAACCATTTTTCTTTGTTTTTTACTTTCTCTCTCTAAAATCTATTTTTCTTATTTTTGTGTTTTGGTGATGAAATGATATCCTAACAGGTACGTTGATCCACTTGATAACAGAATGAGCATAGAAAAAGCATGAATCAAGTTTATAAGAATGGTCAAACACAAGAAGATTTATCTTCTTCTGAAGATAAAGCGCACTGAGGCGTACACCTTTCTTTTCTTTGAGCAGCGGGGCCTAAAGTGTTGTCTGCAGACGCCATATGTTGTTGAAGAGCGATGCATGAACTGATGTGAACAGACATCATAAAACTTTGAAGAACAAGGCTTGAACTGTTTTGTTTAAACTTCATTTTACCGTTGAAGAGCGAGGCCTGAACTGATGTGAACAGACGTCATTTTTCATGTTCACCAGGTTTGAATTCCTTGAAGCACTGGCTTATGAGATATTCGTCTTTTTGGCAACCAAACTTTGAGTCTTTCCTTATTAGGAATGAAAGATGTACCTACACTTAGGTTAAGAGTATCTGCACTGATATTAAGAGTTTGATCGCATTCATATGGGTTAGTGATATCTTCATTTGAACCATTTGGGGGTTCATGTCAACTCTTTGTGTGATGTCGCATGAACTCTTTTAGTAGGTATCCACCTCAGACCAGCAAGCTTGAAAAATTCTACCCGTCGGTATCGAACCTAAGGAAAAGATCTAGGACGTGTTTGGGTTCTCATCACAGCGGAAGACTGTGAGAGAAAACTTTTTCCTTATAAACAACCTGCCTACCAGGTTTCTGAGTATGACTCTTTGGTTCTACGGGTTTGTTGTTGTTTCTAGTCTTAGGGGATTGAACCTTAGCACGAGAATTCACCTCTTGTTCAAGAATTTTTGGGGTTTTATACAATTAAATCATTGATTTGCAAATAAAGAACATTCTATGACTCGTAAAGCAAACAAAGTGTTGGGTCAGAATAAGAGAAACTAGATTCCTAGATGTGATCTACTAGCGGACACACCATCTTGACGTTACACAACTACTCTTAGATACAGGCAAACTCCTAGATAATTGATTGTTGCTCCTAGGGTTTGGTTTGCTACCATTAGTAGTGTTTTGTAGACTAGTAGTATGCATCACACTAGGTTTTGAATTCCTATTTCTTTCTTGTGTCTTTTTCCTAGTTTCCTCTAGATAGTGATTATGAGCCATATCATTTGAACCATACGATTCTTCTAGACTATTCTTAGATGAGCTAGGTGCAATCACGTGATGACGTTTTGCAAGCACATATTCTCGAGCTTTAGGGAAATAATGAGGAGTGACTGGTTTTGACAAAACGTTACTCACATCAACTTGGGAGGCAAACCGTGGTTTTGAAAAGTTAGGTCGTTCAGATTTAAACACATTCGGTTGTCTAACAACTGAATGGTTTCTGGGTGGTTGTAACACCGGTTTCCCCAAGATTGATGGTTTTGCAAACTTAGTATCCATGCTATTTCCTTTTAACTTTCTTAGTTCGTTTTTCAATGCTACATTCGCAAAACATTTTCTGAATCTGAGATTTTTAAATCAGCATTTTTCAACTGTCTTACTATTTACTTGAGCAATCAGTGAGTCATTATAATCTTTCATCTGAATTTGTGGCATTTTGATAGAATCATAAAGTTCTTTGTAAGTCTGTTTTAAATGCTCATTTTCCTCATTTAACTTCTCATTCTCTGTAAGTAATTTTGCCTCACTACATTTCTAGTTCAAGTTTAATGTTTCTTAAAACATCAATGTCATTTTAACCTTGGCTTATTACTTGATTTCCTTTACACTCTTTATTTGATTCTTTAGTTGCAAATTAGTGTGGTTATGGCTTGTTGCTAAGCTTTCAAATCATTTATCTCAAAAAATAATTCACAAAACTCAGGAGCATCATGGTTTTTTTACTGGTTTGTTACTTTGATCCTTTCTTCTCCTTTTGTTGCATTGAAATTTTCAAGTGAAATTACAATGTTTTTCAAGTTGTATAAAATATGTTTGAAAGTTCATTTTACGTTTTCTTTTTCAATCATTTTTTTGATTTGACAATCTTCAAACGTTAAGTAAAGGACTTTTTTACTTTATATTGGTCAGCATCCTGGTCATCTCTCCTCCCCTTGCACATATTTGTTGAATCGGAGTGGTATTTGCTGTACCTTTTCAACAGATATGTGTCTAAATGGGTTCAGATTGCTTAATATGCTGTTGTTCATATAGCTAAGGACGTTATGTTGGCAAGTCAATTGTTACCTCAGCAACTGGCACTTGGTCATTTACTGGTCTGATATTTGCATCCACAGCATGTGTGATATAAGTCCCTGGACTGCTGCTTGTATCATGCTTATCTGACTTTGTCCCGCTGCTTTCTGTAATAACCGACCCAGCATCCAATGCTTTAACGTCCGTGTTTAAATTAACCTCCAATGTTTTACTTTCAGTGACCAAACTCTCATGTTGTTGTAGCTGAGTTTCATTCACTGATTTGCTGAGTGCATTGGTGTTTTCTGACTTTATCCCATTGCTTTTCGAGACAATCAACCTGTCATCTACTGCTTGAACCGGATTGATCTGAACATCTTGTGACTGTAGCTGTAATTCTTACCAAGTTTGTAATTAAAGCTCTATGAAAGATCCGCTTCACGTTGTATCCTAGGGTCTTGAGTAAATCACGTATGTAAGTATTAGGTTCGCAGAGCGTGTATTCTTCGAAATCTTTTTGCCAACATTGATTAAGATGTTCCGATGAATTTATCCTTTTTGAGGCAAAAAAATCCCTTGAATTGTGTTCGGAGTGCTTCAAGACAAGTCCTTGGATTAACTTCAAGAAGATTCTCTCTTTCAAGTTGTCGCCTTAACTGATCCAGATTATGGAACATCTTCAATCTGAAAGTCCGATGCTCTTCACCGAAGAGTGAGTGAAATGCCGGTTTAAACGCATCAATAGCATGAGACGAACTATTGATATAGAGATCACGAAGATGTGCCTTGAGCTGTTCAAACCATGCCATGCAGTGGGAGTGCCATTGTTTTACGAGACGTTGCATCAGTTGCAGCTCTCTCTCATTTGTATTTAAATTTGAAGATTCCATTGAAATTCGATGTGTGAAATTAAATTAAGGATCTTAAGTAGATTAAGTGATTGATGTTGTGGTTATGAGAAGGAAATTATACTTCACGAGATTTTTCATATCCTTTGATTTAACCGAGGAAAAGAATAAGCTTTTACAAAATCAAGAAGAAACCGTGAAATGATAATTAATTGTTCTTAAAATTGTTGTTGTAATTGAAGAACTTGAGCTTTTGATAACGATTTGTTGAGCAAAAAGGATGAACGGTTACTACACTTTCAATTTAAACTGATTAACGGTTGATTAAAACACAATCAAGGACTAACAGTGCAATGGAAATCCAAGAAGAATGATTAACGGTTGTTAATTAAAGTTGGAGGGACTAACGGTGCAATAATGATTCACTTTGGAGGACTCACGGTTAAAACGATTATTAAATTAAAGGTTTAAATAAGATATTAAGAAAAACAAAGACTAGAAATCGAATGAATTTAAAAAAGGAAGGTAAAAAGTGAAAAAGTTTTAAATCTAAAAACTATTATTAAAAGAATTGAATAGTAAAAAGGCTTTAACATAAAATGATTTAAAAAGAAGAAGGACTAGTAGTAATAACTTAATATTAACCTTAAAGGGCAATAGTAAGTAATTTAAAATCAAAAGTTTTAAAAGTGAACAGTAATGAAGTTGAAGGGGGGCCATATTGTTGCAAATTTTGAGAATAATAAATAGAACGTGCATTCATTCCTACTTGTTTTCTTTCTTCGATTTGAAATTCACAAAAAAGAACCGTTTATATTTTACATCTCCGTTGGAATGCTACGGGTGTCGTCGTGTGAAACCCGAATATACCAGTTGATCGAAACAATGTCCGCGATCGTACGGTATAGGTAAAGAGTCCGTAGTTAAACGAGGTCGAAAACCCAAAAATCGAAACACTCGAAACTTAATCGTTTAACCTTTAATCTGTTACACGACTTACTCTTAATGCATATTTCTTAGAATCGAGAAAATTTGGGCAGAGTTTCATTTTAGTAAATGACACAAACCGCAAAGCTTTGTTCCCCTGTCAAACACAAATCGCAAGACACAAAAACGCAATGCTT
This sequence comes from Tanacetum coccineum, assembly GCA_026074375.1. Taxonomy (NCBI): domain Eukaryota; kingdom Viridiplantae; phylum Streptophyta; class Magnoliopsida; order Asterales; family Asteraceae; genus Tanacetum; species Tanacetum coccineum. The sequence goes on from BQNB010068840.1 coordinate 19,643, forward strand.
AGAAAATTTTGGCAGAGTTTCGTTTAGTTTTATTGCATTTAGGGTCTTCAATCACTTGACAAAACGCAAGTTCTTTGTAGTAGACAAAACGCAGCTAGCTTCCAACACAAAACGCAAGCTCACTTGACAAATCGCAACCTGAAAAACAAGGATTAGACAAAACGCAGGGTACAAATGTCCTTCTCAAGGTCGCTTTCGAGTTGTACTTCTTTGTCTCCACCACAAAACGCAACCAAAAATTTCCTTCTAAACACAAACCGCAACAAAGAATAAGCTTGAAAAAAAACTTGAAGATTAAGTTTTAAAGTTTACAACTTGAGAAGAAGAAAAATAAGCTTTGACAAAGAATAAAACTCAACAAAAAACAAAGAATGAGAAGCCACGATTCGTTTTGCAAAGAACCTGTTTAACAACTTAAGCCATATCTTAAAGCCCAAAATCAATTTGACACAAGGCCCAAATAAACCACTATAGTAGTTAGTTAAATTAGTGATAGTTTAAAAAGAGACTTGTATCAACATTAGGCAAAAGAAATAAGCCGAATTGTGTGACAAGGAGCTAAAAAAAACCTTGATATGAAAAGTACGCACTAAGCAAAAAAACCACAAATATAACAAAAACTCCAACTTTAAATATAGGACATTAGCACGCGATTTTAAGTTAAGAAATATGAGTAACAGTTTGTCATGTATACATAGAAATCGAAATCTCAAAATCAAAAGAAACACAAAACGTGATGTTGAGCCCAAAAAGATAACGAGTCAATACAAAGAAAAATAGCCCAAAACAATTACAGATCCTACTGTTTGGTAAATAAAAGCTACGAAAGAGAAAAACAGTTAAAAAAGAAGTAGAAAATAAACCAACACAACAAAATCACTCAACTCATCCCATAGCTCTTGATATCGATTGTAGGTTTCTTGATTTTCACACAAACATGAACTAGAGAGAGAAAGTTAGAGAGAGAGATGGGTGGGAGAAAACTAGAGAAAAACACACTAAATTGTGTGTGTAAAATGATTCAACCAGCACCCTCTCCATGTGTGGAGAGGGTTTAAATATGTCTTATAAAATGCTCATAAAACAGGCTATGGTGTGGGCTTACAGTGGGTAAAGACCCGGCCTAACACCATAAATCATACGATTACTAATAAAACTACGAGCTACGCTAAACATGAAAATACACGGGGTGACCAAATCTTTTTCTTAAACCTAACAAAAATTTTATCCGTACGAATTGAAGAAAGTAAATGTAGGTATAGCTATTTAAATGAAGTGCGAAGGTTGCAAACTTCTAAGTTCGTTTGAAGAGTGTGTGCTTATCCTAAGTATGGGGGAAAGCAAGTTTCCCCCAAGATTAAAGTGTTGAAAAAAAGATGTGAAGGAATAAGTTGGATGCATTACGGATAAAGTGAATTATGATTTTGTTACAAACCTTTTTCAACAAATAATAAATAACATCACTAAATAAATTACCTCTTTTGATGTTTATGTTTGGTGCTTACACCATGTCGGTGAAGTTTAGTTTTTTGTACAAGCCTATGGTAATTTGAACATTTCATGACTGCGCGTATGAGTGACTTTCGTTTACTATCCATTTTACTAAATTGAGCGAGTGTGAAATAGAAACTTATCTATAAATATTTGTGAGTTGCTTTGTCGCATTATCTATGCTTGTGATCATTAATTTGTTTTGATAAAACGAAATACTTTCGTTTTGATTGCTTGAGGGCAAGCAATAAGCTAAGAATGGGGGGATTTAATAACGCTCCAAATATACATAAAATATCCCTCAGGAATACATTAAATATATATGTTAATGCTTGAAATATTGCAAAGTTTGTTTTTTTGTTGTGTAATATTCATATCAGGACCAAAAATGAAGAAAGGGACTTAACGTCTTCCAAAAAGGATCCCGTTTAATATACATATCTGTCGTTATAGAAGAATCTAGAAGAGAAATTAAAGAAGAGTTAATGATTAAAGCCAAAGTGCGGCGCACACGTATCTTTGTGTGGCGGTACTTCAAGACGAAGTAAATGCTATTTAATTACACACCAAGTGCGGCGCACAATTTTCCTTGTGCGGCGCACTTCTCCTTCAGTTACTCCCAAGTCATAAATGATTGCAATGATTGTGCAACCTTTCACTCCCCAAATTCTAGCAACTGATGCACCATCCTCAAGTATAAATAAAGCACGAAATTCAGGGTTAGAGGCATCCCATTCTTCACTCTAATCATCCATAATCATTTCTCATTAGTTAGTAAGTTGTTCTAGGGAATTATTGAAGAGTAAACCTTGTTCTTCATCATATTCTAGGTTTTAGTAGAGGAAAGTACCATTTGATCTTAGAAGGTTGTGTTGAGAAGAAGTTATAGTGTTTATAGTTGAATTTCCAGGTTGTTGGAATTATTGTTCAAAGGAAACTCTTGAAGAATCAATATATTTTGCTATCAAGTTTGGTATAAACACGTTTTCCTACTTTGTTTTATTATGAATTCTGAATTGATCATGCTTGTTATGTGTTTTGAATTGATGAATATGGAGTAGTTTAACATGTTTGTTTGGGAATCATGAGGGGATTATGGATTAAACTTGGATGAACTAATGAATTTTGGAAATTGTTAATATGAACTTGATGTTTTTATACCCGGATTCTTTAATAATCATTTGATCATCATTCTAGCCCGGATATAGGTCAAAATACTCCGGCTAAATGCCTGATTTCCAAGTTGTTTGTCTATGACAACTAGATCTTAGCCTTGTGAGGATTGGCTAACAAAATGATTATTACCCTGAGTATAAGAAGGTTTAAGGCTTAACCATATGTCTAACGAACTTGGTTAAGGAAGATTATATTTATTATTTCCAAGCTTGAATTGAACTTAATGCATTTTTGTAATCAAAAGTAAAGGCCGAAAGGATTTTTGATTACATTAAATAGAAAATTGTTTTAGCAAACTATCCGTTTCTTTATAAACGATTATACCTTCATTCATGAACCCATATAATCTGATAATTTTAATCTATTTTTGTTCTCGTTCTCACAAACACATCTCTTATATCTTGAAGTACCTGAAATCTATATATAGTGACAGTCTTATACGATTTACCCTTTCGTTAATATTAATTGCCCCTCATGTTACCATTGTTCATCAAACAAAGGACTTGCATACAGCAGATTACACTCAGTTATATGACTTATTGAAGTACAATCAAAAGGAAGCAGATGAACTAAGAGTTGAACGACTGGCAAAATTACAAGATCCTTTATCACTCATGGCCAGTTCAAACAATTCCTTTAAGTATCAGGTGCTTCGCCCTGATCTACCATCATCTAGTACCTACATACAGCAACCTCTACCCATCAACAACAACTATAACCCATAACCATCATTCAATCAGAACTACATGCAATAACCTATGCCAAATCACAAAGACATTACAGACCCTACAGCTGCAATGAGCACGGCACTTGCTTTTATGGCCAAGGCATTCAAACTAAACTACTCTACACCAACCAAGAACAGCTAGAGAATTTCATCCAACCCTCGAAATAGGCAGATTGCTCAGTCGGGTATGAACTTGGGTTAAGATAATCAAATGCAGATGGTTGAAGGAAATGGGGGGAATCGGTTTAGATAGTATGCTGGGCAGAATAGAGGGAATCAGGATGTTCAGAATGCAGTTCAGAATCCAGGTGTTTAGAATGTTGGAAATCAGAATGGGGTAATTGTTGTTCCGGGTATAGCTCATCAGAATGGAAATGGTAATGTTGTAGCAGGACGGGCTAAGGGTAATGCAAATGGGAACAATGGCAATCAGACAAGGTGTTACAACTGCAGAGGATTAGGTCATCTTGCTAGGAATTGCACAATCAGACCAAGGAGAGGGGGTGCAGCTTATCTTCAGACTCAGTTATTGATTGCTCAAAAGGAAGAAGCAGGAATCCAACTGCAAGCTGAAGAGTTTGACTTGATGGCTACTGCAGCAGACTTGGATGAGATTAAGGAAGTCAATGCAAACTGCATTTTGATGGCTAATCTGCAGCAAGCATCAACTTTGGGTACTCAGACTGACAAAGCTCCCGCCTATGACTCAGACGTATCAGCTGAGGTACAACTTCATGATAATTGCTATAATTATGAGATATTCAATATGTTTACTCAAGAGGAGTAGTATATTGAGCTACTCGAGCCCATTCCTGAACCACACCAAGAACCACAGAATGATAGTAATGTCATTTATGAGGTTTCCAGTGTGAAACAAGGTGGGGGAACAGTAGAACAACATACTGAAAATGTTGAGGAAACACGTGTTTTATATGATTTATTATATAATAATTTAACAACTAAAGTTGAGAAAGTCAACTTAATCAATCGCAAGTTGAGAGAAACTAATGCAAATTTGACCACTAAGCTTGCTAGATATAAAAATCAAGAAAGGTGTTTTGAAATTAGTCAAGAAAAATATGACAAACTTGAAAGGTGTTAAAGACAGTCTGTTTATCAAGAACAATGTCTTTCTAAAAAGGTAAATGCACTCCATTTAAGTTCAGGTAAACAAATAACGGCTTTGAATGAGGAAATTTAAAATTTAAATAAACAACTGTCAAAGGAAAAAATCAACCGTTTCTTCTTTTTAAGAAGAAAAGAAAAGGTTGAAGTCTAATTTCAAAATACGCGAAGATAGCTTCTTGATAAACAAATTCAACTTGAGAATAAAGTAAAGGAATTAGATAATATTCTGGTTAAAACGGGTTAATCGATTCAAATGATGCACATGCTTTCCTAGTCCTTGACTCGTTTTACACACCAAAACGGAAAATTGCTTTGGGGTTTAACAAAAATCCGTTTTATCTCAGCAAAGCTCCAAGCAGAAACAACAAAGTTTTGTATAATGGCAAAGTTCTATAGAAAAAGCATGATCCTCCTACATGTGTAATAATTCTGAAGGAGACATGAACTTGCTCAAGAGAGTGCGCTTACAAAAATGAAAACTATAAACAAAGAAGTAAAACCATCAAAATATACAAAGATTAATCATGGCTTCGGTTCTTTTTGTTTCTCACACGGCCAAGTCACGTGAAGAGTTGTATCTTTCAAATACTTTCAAAATGGCCAATGCTTCTAAATCAATTTCAATACCAAATGAAGAGTTTTTGGATGATACTACACCAAGTGTTGCACAAAAATTCTTAAATGAGGTAAAAAAGCACCAATTGAGTTGACTCTTCCAACTGTGTTTGTCAAACAAAAATGACTTTAGATATACATAATTGGTCGTCTTCTGCACATCAAGAGCTTCTTAAATCTGCTCACCAAGAGGTTTACAAAATTGTAAAAGATGAAATTTTCCCTAACGTTAACCAAGTTGATGCTAGAGTTCAAAATTTTGAAATACAATTTTTGAAAGAAGCAGCCAAATTTGTTCGAGACTTTCAATCTCTTGCAAATGAAGCTGACGAATCTCTTGCTAAGCACAAGGCATTAGAATTGGAAATTAAGCGTCTCTTAATAGCAGTTGTCAGTCAGGATATTATGTCTATTGTGCAAAATAATTTTGTTGTAGATACTTCAAATCTCCAAACTGAGCTTGAACGTACGAAAGAACGTTTTGAAAACTGTATCATTAAAAAGGAGAATGAATATGCTAAACTTTGGAATGATTGGTACAAAAAATGTGAAGAGTGTAAATATGACAAAATTTTATACGATAAAGCTTACAATGACATGCAACAAAAGATCGAACAGTTGCAGGCTCAGTTGGGAGATCAAAAGGGTAAATGTAATGATACTCCATGTATATCAAATACCCTTGATCCTTTGCCTCAGAAACTTGAAAATGAGAACGTAGAATTAGAGTTTCAGGTCCGGAATTATAAAAAAGAAAATGCTCATCTTAAGACCGCGTACAAGAACCTGTTTGACTCTATAAATATGACACAGACTCAAACCAAATTGATAATTGACTCTTTGCAGAACAAATTACATGACACGATTTATGAAAATGCTAAGCTAAGAGCTTAGTTGTTTGATAAGGTTTCTAAACAAAAGGACACCCCTAAAAGAACGAGTACGAATACTAAATTTGCAAATCAATCGACCGAGAGGAAACCATTTTTGAAATCTTTAAGAAACCAATTTGTTGTATGTCAACCTAATGCATTTCAATTTGAACGTCAAAATGTTTCAAAAACTCAGATTCCTCAAAAGGTCGATAAGACGCATGATTTGTCAAATCCAGTCACTTCGAACTCGGTACCTACCACCAAAGAATCAAAAGTTATAGACAATGATAAAGTGATTTCCCCTGGAATGTTTAGGATTAATCCTTTAAGAACTCGAGGGAAGAAAATTTTATGCCTAAAAAACCAACTAAAACAAGAGTTAGGACAAATTCGATCACTGTTTCACAAAATCACGTCATCATTAAGAAAGTTATTAATTCTAACTCAAATGGTTTCTCTTCTACAAGAGTAGACATCACTACTAAGTCCAGAAGGCTACAACCTAGGAGCAATATAAAGAATGATAGGGTCCCTTCTGCGGTTAAGAGTAGCCGCATCAAGAATAAAGAAGTCGAAGTAGAAGATCACCCTAGGAATTTACTGTTTTCTAAGAATAAGAAACATATGTCATCTGAATGTAATAACATTAAGCTTGCTATTTGGAATGATAAATTTGAAATTGTGTGTGCTATGTGTAAACAATGTTCAATTACTGCAAATCATGATGCTTGTGTGCTTAATTATGTTAATGGCATGAATTCTCGGAGGAAGAAACAAAAAGAAAACATTTCTAATATTGCAAATCAAACGAAACATAAGGCTTAGATCTGGAAACCCAAGAATGTAGGGTCCAAAGAAAGACTTGCTTCACCTAAGCCTAGTAAACCTAGAATGCACCTTAGGTGTTCACCTACTGGAAAGAGGTTTGACATTAAAAGAAAGATAATTGCATCTAGTGAATCAAATGGTGAACATGCATGTACTCCTAACCCTCAGGAACCTACAATCAAACAGTTTCCAAATTCCACCTTTTTCCTTGGAAGGTTATCTAAATATGTTTATGGTGCGTCGACTCGGGTTGTTCCAAGCATATGACCGGGAATCTAAAGCTTCTCATTAACTTCATCTGGAAGTTCTTGGGAACCATTCGCTTTGGTAATGATCATGTTGCTGCAATTCTGGGTTTCGGTGATCTTCAATAGGGAAATATATTGATCACCAGGGTTTATTTTGTTGAGGGCTTGGGGCACAACCTGTTCTTGGTTAGGCAGTTTGTGATTCATATCTAGAGGTCGCTTTTAGAAGAAACATATGTTTTGTCAGAAATCTCGAAGGAGTTGATTTGTTTAAAAGAAATCGTACAACAAACCTTTACACCATCAATCTTCATGATATAGCCTCTGCATCTCCAATTTGCCTCATGGCTCGTGCTACTTCTACCAAGTCATGGTTATGGCATCAACGCTTATCCTACCTCAACTTCGACACCATAAATGACCTTGCCAGAAACGATCTTGTCACCGATCTTCCAAAGTTCAAATACCATAAAGAACATCTTTGTCCCTCTTGTGAGCAAGGAAAAAGCAAAAGGGCATCGTACCCACCTAAACCAGTTCCAAATTCTAAGCAGAGGTTACACCTTTTTCATATGGATTTGTGTGGTTCAATGAGAATCGCAAGCATAAATGGAAAGCAGTATGTTCTGGTGATTGTGGATGACTACTCCCGTTACATTTGGGTAGTCTTTCTTAGATTAAAAGATGAAGCACAAGAGGAGATTAAAACCTTTCCCAAGAGAATTACAGTTCTACTTCAAGCCCATGTCATTATTGTAAGAACCGACATGGCACAAAATTCAAAAACCAAGTGCTTCAAGAATATTTTAAGAGTGTTGGCATCTCTCACCAAGCATCTTTTATCCGTACCCCTCAACAAAATGGAGTTGTGGAATGAAGGAACCGCACGCTTGTAGAGGCTGCTAGAACAATGTTAATTTTCTCTCGTACACCGTTATTCTTATGGTCTGAAGCAATTGCTACTGCGTGCTACACTCAAAACCGCTCCATTATTCACCGTCGATTTGTCAAAACACCATACGAGCTTATTAACGGCAGAAAATCAGATATCTCCTTTCTTTATATATTTAGGGCTCTCTGTTATCCAAAGAATGATAGTGAAGATAACGGAAAGCTTGGTGCAAAAGGTGATATTGGCTTTTTCATTGGTTATTCTGATAATTCATGTGCTTTCAGAGTTTACAACCAAAGGACAAAGAAAATCATGGAGACCATGAACGTGACATTTGATGAGCTTTCAGCTATGGCTTTTGAACAAAGCAATTTAAAACTCGGGCTTCAAAGCATGACTTCTGGACAAATCAGTTCACGACTCGATCTTCCTTATGCCCCGTCAACAATAACAACTCAACGACCAACTGAAGGTGAATTGGACTTACTGTTTGAAGCTATGCATGATGATCAAATTGGTGGTCAACCGTCAGCTGCTCCAAGAACTGTTCAGGCTGCTCAGGCACCTCAAGTTCTTCAGACTCCAACGGCAACTACAACAACAGCAGACACCGCCCTGACACCAACAAATTCATCCTCTCAAACAACAAGTATTCCAAGCACTTCACAAAATGTTGACGAGCTCAGAACACAACAACAACATGTTCAGCATCAATCTGCTACAATGGCTGATAATGTTCCAAATGCTATGTCCGATGACAATACATTTGTAAATCCTTTTGCTACTCCTTCCATAAGTGCTGCTGAATCATCATCCTTACAATATGTGGATCCATCAAACATGCATACGTTTTACCAACTGTACCCTCATAAATATCAATGGACTAAAGATCACCCTCTAGAACAAGTGATAGGAGAACCCTCACAACTAGTTTTGACAAGGAATCAACTCTGATCCGATGGTGACATGTGCATGTATGCATTAACGGTGAGCACTATGGAACCAAAGAATGTCACAAAGGCTATGACCGACCCCGCATGGATTGAATCAATGCAAGAAGAGCTTCTTCAGTTTAAAAGGATTGATGTATGAGTGTTAGTTCCTCCTTCGGATCACATAAAACCATTGACGCTGAAGTGGTTATTCAAAAACAAGCATGATGAAGAGAACATGGTCATTCGAAACAACGAAACAAGACTCGTATTTATGGTCGTTTTGAGAGGGTACGCAAGAGGAAGGAAATAGATTAGATGAATCCTTTGCTGCCGTGCTAGATGGAAGATTTTAGATATTTTTGCATATGCTGCACACAAATCGTTCTATGGTTGATTCAACAAGGACGTGAAACTTGCTATTCTGAATGGTACATTAAAAGAAAGACGTATACGTGTGTCACCCTGAAGGTTTCATTAATGTTGATTATCTAAGCCATGTATACAGTTAAATAATGGCGATTATATTGGTTAAAGCAAGCACCAACGGCATGTACGATAAGCTGTCAACGTTTTCTTGTAGAATCAATTCTTCAAAGCCAATTGATCTGACTTTTGTTTATTAAAGACTCTTTCGAGGATGATATCTTAATGGTCTCAGGTATATGTTGATGATATTATCTTTGTTTTACACACCTTATGGATACACAAACTATTTTCTGTCCTCATGAAAAGCCGCTTTGAAAATGTCTGATAATGGGGGAAGGAAATGACGTTTTTCTTGGTTTACAAGTTAACCACATCCCCTGTGGCATCTTTATAAACCAGTCCAAACTATCGTGTTATAAAATCCTTAAAAATATGGAATGGATCATTTGTTGATCCCGTTGGTACCTCTAATGGAGATCTAAGACAAGCTTTGACCTTGATCAAAATAGGTCTCCTGTCGATGCAATGGAAATAACGTTTAGCATGATGGTGCCCTAATGTATCTTTACATTTAGTAGATGGACATTGTAAATGCTACTTGTTTATTTGCTCTGGTACAGCTAAGCAACACGAGAGAAAAACTCTCAAGGAGGTTATTAAACGGATTTTTATTATCTCCGGTGAATGTCAATTACGGGTCCTCTGGTATACGAGGATTCTCGGTTTTAAACTATCTGGCTTTTAAGATACTTGATTTATGCGGGATGTAAAGACACTTTCATGAGAACTTCGGTGGGGTTAATTCTTAGGCAAAAAAGCTGGTTAGCTAAGGTCCTCAAAGAAACAGACTGTTCGAAGCTTCACCGCGAAAGCAGAATATGTATCTCTATCCGCGTGCTGTCCCAAGTCCTTTGGTGGCGGACACAGTTTTACGATTTGGCTTTCACTTCAACAAGATTCCAATCTATTATGATTAGTAATAAGCCATAGCCATATCCTACAACCGGTCAACATCTGGAGAACAATAACACATGTTGTCCGTGTCCGCTACCATTTCATAAAGGAACACGTGGAAAAGGGTACGATTGAACTGTATTTTTTCAAGACGGATTACCAATTGGCCGACCTCTTCACCAAAGCCCTTCCAGTAGATTGATTCAACTATTTGGTTCGTCGCCTTGGTATGCACAGTTTATCTCCTCAGGAACTTGATCGTCTTGCAAAATCACAGTATTTTATCAGAAATACAAAATATAAAAATATAAAACCTATAAAAGCAAAATACAAAATCAAAAATTTCAAAAATACAAAAATAATCTTCTTCGACATGTCTTTCGATAATCGATAACATTTGCGCACCTAGAAATGTTGATTAATATTAACACGGGTGAATAAATGAAGTTCGAGCGAGAGTTCCAAATGTTTTCAAAACATGTCCTTTCAATTTTTCTCTACGACTTCTAAGTAAATGTTAGCTTAGGACTCGGTCTCCAAAGAAAGGAAAATGTCCATTTATGTACATTTATCCTCAACAACGAGAAGTTCATATCTTCTCGGTCTTGAGCAATTTTGTATAAACATTCAAAGTTTTGAATGCTCAAGAGAAGCACTAAGAAAATGATAATTAATAAGATACATCTGACATCATTTTCTTGTTGGGCACAATTTTTCAAGATATTTTCAAAAAGAAAATTTCAAATTCTTTCAAAATTGCATGCTCAACAAACTCCCACTCCATGTTCTCACTCTATTCTATAATTGAGGGTGAGTATAATAATTAGTTCATTTTGCATGCGCTCCTGTTCCCCCAAGTCTTAGTTACGCTCATGTGATATCCGGACATTAACTTGTTTTTAATCCACTAATTGTTAAAAATTGTAACCACATATGCAATTTTTAAGGGGGAGAATATTGATTAAAATGTGATCAATACAGACTAATAACGAATACGATCTTTAATCTATAAGTGCATTCCCAAACCTCGCATGTGCAAAACACTTTCATAATATGGTACATATTTGTAGGGGGCTTTTTGGTAACTCTGGAAATACTCAATGTGTCTTAAATGATTTCTCAGACACGTTAATTGATTTTTATCAAATGGTTTTATAGATCTTTATGGTAATACCCCAAAGACTGACCAACCGTTGTTTCTCAAGGAGTTATAAGGCGGTTAAGGTTAGGTATATTCATTCCATGATCCAGCCAGAACCAGAGGGATCTACCCAAGAACACTCCACTAGATAGAATAGAAGTCCTAGGTATGATCGAAAAAAGGAGTAAAGTAAGAATAAGGGAATAGTGCCGAATGAGATAGAGACATCACTTAACAACAACACAAACCCCACAACGGTATCTATCCAACAGATCATGAAGTCCTCTATTAGCCACTGAAGTGTGTTTGAAGAATGAAAAAGATTTGTAATGATACAGGGTGAAAAGAAATAAGAGGCCCTCCAAAACAACCTTAGGCAAAAACCGGTCAATACATAAGAAAAAATCTCTCGTAATTCACAAAGATGATTTCTGATATTGAAAGACAAGCATCATCATGTGACCTAGTGCTGAAAGCATAACCTTTTCCCAACCACTCAATGTCTCTTAAAAGACACTTGTTTCATTTCTCATAGAGATCAACACGTTGCTATCGGCTTTCTCATTCCTAGATCGTTAATATTGAAAAGGTGGCAGTCCGTTGCAGCCTCCAATTACTAAATAACAAATGTGCACTTATATAGTCTAGAGCCAACGATATCCATCAAAAATCTCACTAGACCAAATTCCTAATATTCAAAATTTGACATCATTTACAACATTTGGTTCAAAAGAGGTCCTACGCATTATCTAACACCCCCAAATACTGGGTTTCAGTCAGAATGTTGAAAATATCCGAGGGCGTTACATCATAGATCAATAGCACAAGATATGAGAACGACTACTAAATGTGTTATTTAAAAAGATACATTAGATTTAACAAAATACATGTTCATTATATAAGCCTATAGCTTCAAATTGTTCGACAACATAAGTAAAGATTTCAGTTTAAAAACAATATCCTAAAAATGTAATAACACCCTAAATCTTCTATATGTCACTAGGACACGAACCATCCAAAGAGTAATCCCCCAATGTACCTTGGCACCACTCTTGCCTTATTGACCTGAAAAAACATGTTAAAATGTCAACAATAAAAAGTTGTGAATTCATAGGTTTAGTAACTCATAGGACTGCAAGATTTCCAAGTGTATGATTAAGCAACAGATGCAAACATCATAAAAAGTAATTACGGTTTCCTAAGCTCATGACACCGAAGCTCGACGTATATGGATGCAATAAATTGCCAATAAATGCCCCTGAATGATGTTCTAACCCGCAACATCCCAAATCCGACATGGTATACGTTTGTTGTCCGGCAGACCGGCACAGTGAGCGCTACTCACCCAAACGGGGACGTCAATCCCAAATAGATCTATTTATAACATTCGCGCTTGCAATCTAGCAATTGACAGTTCATGATAAAAGGGCTCAGTGGGTTATCGCTACTTAGGCAAACACGTAATCATAGTATAAAATGTACACTTGCGTCCAATTTGTAAAACAAAGCATGTTCTCACCCCAACAATGTAAATCATTTAAATAATTGTAAAACATGGGGCTATGAACTCACCTGAGCAAATAGTCCTCTGAAAATGATAATATATCCAAGTATGGCAAATGAATCACACCGTCAAATACCTAAGTAAATACGGCCAGTCTTAGTCTATAAGTTTAGGCTAAAGACTTAATGTATAACTACAATAAATTGTTAGTTTATATATACTGTTATCACTTGTGTGGTGGTGCAAATGTTATTGAATTTGTATTCACTTGATGGCTCTTGGGAAGGTATACGACTAAGGATAGATATCAAAATATATATATATATATATATATTTATTAACCTGATAGTTTATGCATCGCTAAACCTTGACTTTAATTACTATAATACTTTGATTATATTAAGTCCAGTCTGACACTTTCAAGTATTTATAAAATCATTTAAGTCTTATAATATACTTTTAAGTTTCTAAGTTTGATAACTTTAGGCCTTTTATTTATGTTTGGTTAAATTATACTTTTAACCCCTAACTTTCCAAGTTGTCACTTTTAGTCCTTTGACTTTACAAAAATTACACTTTAGGTCCTTACATGTTCCAACAGTCCCTTAAGGTTCAGGAATGAAAGAAACAGCCCCTAGACTCTTCAAAAACAGATTTTGACAATTTTAACCCTTAAGTTTGTAAATTGACACTTTTAGCCCCTCAACTTGTAAAAATCGCATTTTAACCCCAATTAAGTTCTAACAAGTGGCATTGGGTTTCATTAAGTTCCAATAAGCCTTTCAAGCTGGGTCAGCTTATAAATAAGCTCGGATGAGCTTATTTAGGCTTATTGGGCCTTATTTGTTCCATTAAGGTCCAATAAGCATTTAAGAGATCCAATTAAGATTTCAAAAGCACAAAAGTCCTCATTAAGTCCATTTAAGTCTGTTAAGCTAAAAATAAGCTCAGGGGAGCTTATTTGAGGCTTATTGGGCTCGATAGCCCAGTAACACTAACCTGACTACTTTTAAAAAGGTTCTCCACATGATATAACTTAATTTCTAAGCCCATTAAGCATTAGTGGGTCTGTTTTCATGATCAGCTTATTCAATAAGCAAATAAGTTCGTTATTGGGCTTTTT